>VZZY01025938.1:5015-25741 GCA_013400335.1 Eurystomus gularis | reverse complement strand
CAAACATCTCACTGCGGGGCGGGGGCGAAGCATCCTCCTCCCGGGAGCCTGTGTCTCGGAGGGGTCATGGGGGTCTGGAGTGAGGAGATGGAGTTCTCGACGCCGGGCGCGCAGCTGAGGTGGTGGGTGGGAATGAAATATGTGGGAATAATGAATAAAAACAACTCCCCCCCAAAAAGAAACCAAACAAACAAACCACCAAACCAAAAAAAAACAAAAAAAACAAAAGACCTGTTTTGAAACGAAATTTTGAGATATTTACACAGTTCTTCAGGGCTGAAAGGCAGCAGAAGGCTTCTCCAGATGGCTCATGCTGCTGAGGAGAAGGATCTTGCACCATCCACGGGGAGAAAGCGGCCCTGGCTAAAAAAAGCTGCATGAAATGCAAATCTCATTTTGGCAAAAGCTGCCCTTTCTTTCTTTTTTTAAATTTTTTTTTTCTTTTTGGCTTTCTGTAGTTGTTCTGCTTTGCAGCTGAAATCATCTCTGTCTTGGTTCCCCACCCAAAGTTACTGGATTTTTGGTTTCAGGGCTGGTTTGCTGGTTTGGTTTCAGGGCTGGTCTGGCCAGCCATGTGAAGTTGCAGAAGCACTGGGTGTTAGTTGTCCTTTGCATGCAAAACAAGTCTGTATTTTAATTCTATTTGTAATTAGTTCTAAAACTTAGAAGTTGTCTAAGATAGGCTTGACAGGCTTAAAAGTTCCCTTTGATATCAGCAATATTGCTTACAGGTGTAAAAGCACCCGCACAACTAACTTCATGTAGATTCGGGGACAAACCTTTCAATTCTGCATACTGCTCGCTTTTCAGGAGCCTCTTGGGGACTGTGATCCCAGGGAAATGAGCAGGGATGGAGCAAGGGCAGGGTCAAGACACTGCAGACCCAGGGCCCTCTTCTGATAGAGTCACCAAAGAGGCTCCAGCCCTGCTGGCTGCTGCCACCACAGCAGAGTAAGAGCTGCACGTCCCTCACAGAAAGGAGAGGAAAGCCCCTCAGGAGACAGAGAGGTCTTCAGAGAAAAAGTGCTTGGGGCACCAAATTATCCAGCCATGGGGTATTTGATTTGGATAGAGAGAGGATGCAGAACATGTTTTAACTTTGCAAATTTATACCCAGCACTGAGATGGCTCCATCTGACTGGACCAGCGCTGTGGGAACCTGTAGGCACCAGCTACTAATAATGGGATGAGGTGGTATGGCACCTGTTATTTAGATGTTAAAATGCAAGACCTCTAACTACCTGGTGGCTGTAAGAAATGAAAACCTACCTTGGGCACAGGAAGAATATATACCTATATGCGAAGTGCACGTTATGGTTGAAGCAATTGGCTTTCTCCAATTTGTGTATTTATTCAGTATAACACTCATGGAATTACTAGGGCTGTTCCTTGCATGTTCGTCCCCTCTTTTTATTTCCTTTTCGAAAAAAGTACAGCTGTACCACATTTAAATAAACTTTCAGGGTGAAAAGAACAAGAAATTACATACTTTAGGTGTGGTTTTGAAAGTGAGGATTATATATTGCGATGAAATTGGTGGATCAGGTCTTCTATGCTCTGGTCCAAACAACTGCTTAGCTAGAGATGATGCTGGCACAAGAACAAGTGGGAATGAACTGGCCATGCACAAATTTAAGCAGGAAATTGGAGGAAGGTTGTTAACCATTAAAGCAATCAAATCCTACCTTTTTTTTTTTGGGGGGGGGGGGGGGGTTTTGTGTGTACTGCTTTTGAGATTAAGTTTATTAAATTCATATGATGCATTGTCTACAACAGCAGGGGAGAGACATGATGTCTCAGGAGTTTGATTTGAGTGCTAAGGTGCTGCGTGACATTGATCATACACCTTGAGATTTGAATTTCAGAGGCGGCAGTTGCTTATTCCAGCAGAACACTTTCAGGCACGTAAAGATGCCTTTTGTGTTTATTGTAGGGTGAGTTTTCTTCTCCTGGGCATGTGGATGAGTTTTACTTTAGTCCTGGAAAGATTATGGAGATGACAAGTCCTCATCATTCAGGCTGTAAATGGATTACAAGTAGGCTCAAGAAGAAACCTTCCTGCATGGGAGAGACTAGTCCCATTAGTTCTGGAGGTTTTGTTCCTTCATTCGAAACAACTGCCAGGTGCTGCTGGAGAGTCACTGGCCTTGGCCAGTTCTAGTTAGGCAGGTCTCCATGCTGCAGCTCCTGTGGATGATGCAGCAAATGGAGATCTCTGCCTGAGCTGCCTGCCTGGGTGCTGCTGCACAGCCAACCTTCTGTGGAATAGGAGAGGTAACATCTAAAGCAGGAAGGACAGATAATAGCCAGGACTGTTCTTTTGGGGTCGGACTATAGCTTAGTATTAAAAAACCCAAACACTTAATAGGTGAAGCCAAACCCACAATAAGCTACCACAGCATTGCATTTTTGGAGAATGGGTCCTCAGACACACATCTGTCTCTGTTACCCTCTCTGGACCTCACAGTGCTGTTCCCTGTCTGCCATGTCAATGAAACCCTCTCTCTGTACATTCCCTGCTAAATACATTGCAAATAACCCACACAACAGGTAAAGCGCTTCCTTTTTGGGGACCAAAGCTGGCAGAAATACTTTGCCACTTTACATGGTACTGCAGCCTTTTCACCCTCCATAAAGCCATGTGTCTAATCAGTGGACCTAGCTGCACTACTCATTAGAAACTTGGCCAAACCACAAACATTTGTTTCCTTGCTTTATGCCAAACTCTGAGAAAGGAGGAGGGAGTGGCATGGAGCTCATGTTAATGAGTTCTTCATTCCCCACAGAGAGATAATCAGAGCACTGCTCAGAGATTCATCAACATTTTTTATTAGCACTTTAATGACCTAGATGTTGGGGTTTTTTTTTAAGGAGTTACTTCAGCTAAGAGCTAGATAATTCCTCATGCAGCTGTGGTTTAGGAAGCAGCTCAGGGGACATCTATGCCAAATTACTTTAGCTCTAGTTAAAAAAAAAAAAATATACCACAAGGTTTCCTGGGTCCCTCCTTTTTCAATCAAGGGTATCATGTCCTCAATCCGTCTCTTCTGGGTTATGGGGGGGGGGGGGGTTGTTTCTTCGGAAATCTTTGCAGTTTCATGAGCTGTACAGTAGTACACCAAACACTGGTGGTATTGCATGTTCCCCGCAGACAAAGGACTGTAACAGCTCCCTGACCCTGGTCACTCCAAGAGGCAGGCTCTCTTGGGAGCGATGAAAGGCATTTCCAGGGACCAGCACTGATCTTACAGACCACTTCAGCTTCAGAAAAGTTTCTAAATGCTGAGAGCTGGAACCGTTTCCATGCTGCTGCAGGGTGAGCCTCTAGCCAGGGCCTGCTGAGGAGCCTGCGGCCCTGTGTATGTGGTGGGAGACCTTGACACAACCATCTATATGTTACAGCAAGAGAGAGAGTGCTCTTATGGGCTTAGTGGAGGCTGCTCAGAAATTTCCTGAAGTTTGGTATTTGCAGCCCTCCTCCAGTCAGGAACTGCCGTAGTGGCTGTCAGTAATGGCAGCTTCTTTGGAGTCCCTGTAGTTTGAAAGGGAGAGAGCTGCTGGCCTTTTGCTGTCACTTAGGAGGGCTGTCAGCTGGAAATTGCTGCATGATCTCTTCCCATGCCTCCCCCACTCCCCAGTGGCCAGATTTCCTTCTGGTCTTCTGGAGAGAGCTATGAGAATATATACATTAAAGACAGGGATGTAGTTAAATACTGCAAGATAACCAGGGTTATGAGACTATTATAAAGGAATACTATTTAGTTTTTCCTGAATCAAACCCCAAGTGTTTCCTGTCAGACTACAGTACAATGGGACACAAATGTACAGTCCATTACGTCCACATTTCCTCCAAACAACCGTCTCTTTCCTTCGAACACAGAGGACAGGAAAGGATGCTTTCTGCCCCCCCCCCCCATCTTGAGTCTCTCAGATTATTTTATCTCATCTGAAAAGGGATTTAAGACATGCAGCCTTTGCTGTCTTCAGGTTTCTCCCTTCTAATGCCCACTGCCTTAGGATGGGAGAAGTAAATATGGATGAATTCCTTTGAAATCAAAGAGACCTTCACTGGGGTAATATCAGCAAGAATGGACACAAAATGAGGTCCTTGGGGAACAAAATGGTAAGTCTGAGGAAAAAGAATATCAAGATTCACAGCACTAGTCCAGAAGAATTGTAGCTCATATCATACAAAAACCCCATAGTTCTCATTTCCTCCTATCCCTTCAGGACAGGAAAGAACATCCTGCTCCTCTAATATGAGCAAAATACAAGTTATTTTTGGAAGCAAAACTCATGTTCAGAGCACATTTTTAAAAAGACATCTCTGATCTGTGATTCTGATGATGCATGTGAAGCACAGCACATCCTTTTGCATCAAGAAACCCACGTTTGTTGGCTCAGCACCATCTACTCTCGGGTGAAAGGTTTATGTTGGTTGAACAAGAAGGTAGGGATTCTTTGTCAGCACACTAACTGTGACATGAAGCTGAACTGCCACCTCAGACAGGAGTGTACTGTTGCCAGTCCCACACCTGGTGGGAAGCCCAGTACAACTCCCTGGGGGAGAGGAGCATGGAAGTGCGGAAGCATAAGGTCGGGGGCTTGAGGGATGTAAGTGTTGATTTGGTAGCTCCGAAAAAGGCTTTCTGTACCTACCCTGGACTGCAGGTTAAGTGTCCACTTTCTTCTTCATTATCTCAAGACAAGTTGGACATAGGACAAAGCTAGAGTCACCTCCCAACACCTCCGTGGTGATGTATCTTTGCACTCTGTGCTTGTTGTTCTAACTCTGGACCTGCAGAGGAGCAAGTGGTGTAATTTCCCGGACAAAAGCTTTGAAGTTTGGAGCATCAAATCAAATTCAGGGCATTTTGGGCAACCTTCCTTTTCATATTTGATGGATCACTTGAAAGGACAGTACAGAGATGAAGTCACCCTCGAATTTGTTAATGTGCATAAACAATATTAATTCATGAATTACGGTTGATTTTGGATTGTGCATAGGTAACTGTTACTCCCAAAGCCTCTGCTGAAGCAAATAGGATTGGAGAACATATGTTAGTGCAATCTCTAACGATAAGGATAAACAAATTGTAGAGGAGTTAATGATTTACCAATTCAAGATTAACAAATGGCTAATGTACTATAAAAAGAGTTCCGCTTTCCCTTTAAAAAACATTCATAGAGTATAAGATTTTAGCTCCTCTCAGTGTCAAGGGCCCCAAATACCTTAGCAGACTCTTGGGAATGACCTCATCTGTAGTTTCTGAGTGTATTCCCAGGGATGCGTAATGCTAGGAATGGCTGGATGGAAAGCCAGGGGCAGGAGCTCGCTGCCCCAGCATGGCAGGGCTCCTCAGATTGCAGCAAGGGCCAGCAGTGCCTACGCCGAGTTCCCTGGCCCTCGCCTGTGGTGTGCAAGCGTGTGCTCAGCACAGTGTCCTTCTGTCCCTGCAGCCATCGACAGCAGGCTTAAAAAATCCAGCCAGAGATATTCCTATGAAGTCAGTGGATTACACACATACTTAAAGCACTGATTTCCCTGGCGGGACAAACTGTGTTCAGTGGTTTTCATACTAAAGGACGTGAGATTGCTTCTGCTGACTGTCTCAGTTTGCTCTCAGACAGGAAGTGGAGAAGGGCAGCGGGACCGATGATCAGGTCTGTGCAAACAGACACTGGAAACTCAGAACAAATCAGTCACAGAGGTATGTGGATAGTGTGTGAGGGAAAAAACTTTGCTTGTCTTTGCCTGGCAAATCCTGGTAATACTTCAGAATGTGTTTTAATCAGCTCCAAAACTGTCTTTTTCCCTCCTGATGACTTACCCAAAATTGCAAAGTCAGTGGTTTTAACTGGAGTATTTGAGCACTCCAGGACTCCACGGAGGAAAGATAAATGAATCTGCACAGCAGACTTCAGTGTCACAGCCATTTTGCTAAGGGAGATAAGGAAACTGGAGGAGTAAAAGCACAAATTCCCTTCAACAACACTAATGTGTAATTCTACGTACCAGCAGTTATATACTAGAAAATGATACACAGATTCACTGTCTAAGTAGAGTTCTGAATGTGTGTAAGTGCTATACAGCAGAAGAAGCAGCTCAAACTACTGTGCAGAAAACAGACCTTGGATTGTCTAAAGATAGATGGCAAAAAGCTATCAAACATCAACAGAGTTCCTTAGGCTTCACCAGAGTGGGAGATACATCAGTACAAATTGAGTCTCTGGTCCCCTGTAGCTCTGCAAATCATCAAAAAAGACATTAATGTCATTAGCAAAACCAACAAACGTGCCCATACTTATTACTTGTTTGTAATAAGCTTTGGCTAGTGTATAATTAGTAGGCTGCAGAAGTCTTTTACGACCTCTGAGAACAGTCTCTCTGCCACACTGAGGTTCACCAGACAATTCCCATTCTTTCCATGTAGTTACAACTTCCCCATCAGTTTCCACCCTCTCAGACAGACATTAGCATATGTAACATATCATATAAATCCATGTGAACTATATATATATATATACACATACATACACATTAGTTTGGTTTGATTATTTATTCTACAAGGACAGTCTTTGATCAGGAATGCTTGTTTCCCAAGGGGCAATAACACCCTTCTGCCAAGCAGGACAGTGAGTTATGTTGTGTATTTGTGGTACGTACACACAGGATTACCCATTAGCTGGCTTGAACACATCTCATTGTGTATGGTTGATTGAGCTGGTTCTCTGTCCTTCTGCTGCGATACTTTTCCTCAAGGCTTAAGCATGGCTGTAGTGAGTTACTTAAACATGTGCCTAAGGATATGCACAGCCAAAGGGAGGCTGGATGAATCGGGATCCTGATTTGGATCCCAGTGTCAAAAATATGAAATGGCTGACCGTAAATGGCACTGAACAGAACTGCAGTTTGTGCCACCCAGAAAGCTGGGGTGACTTCAGTCTTTGGTATAGGCTTGGATGGTGCTGGATGGGAAAATGGCACACAAATGTTCAGCTGACATTAAAGCAGATGAGAACAGCGGTGTTGGAGTTGGCCCTCTGTCAAGCCAAACTGCAGTTACGGATTCAGCATCCTGCCTGGCTTTTGGGTAGGAAACCAGCTCCAGACCTCACAGCCCTGCTCCATTTTTCTACAATCAGGGGGCTTTTCAAAGCTGTTGAACATATACATGAGAACCGGCTGGTTTACTTCCTTTTCTAACACCAGAGGTGTAAAGAGGCCAGCACACAGCCAAGAAATAGGGCCGTGAGTCAACTGGGACTTTCTGAGCATCTGACTGATACCCTTACTCAGATCGAGTGCTCCAGCTGCTGGGGCCGGGGCTAGGGCTGGCTGCTGCTGCTGGGGGCCAGCTCTCAGGTTCCTTTACAGTGTCCTCTGTGCTATGCTCTGAAGTTCAGCTCAGTGATACGAGTGCTTTTGAAAGCTGTCATGGAGACACCTGTTTTGTGATCCACTCTTTGTCACTTGCACCTTTGCTGTGCCCCCCATGCTTTGAGAAAGCTGCTCCTAGTTTACAAAATGTGTAACTCAGACCTTGCCTCTCTGCCTTGCAAGCAGGTGGTTGGGATGGTGACATGCTGGGACCGTGAGAGTGGTTCCTCCCTTCATTTGTGATGTTGTTATCAATGATTCAAAATGAGATAGCAAAAATACTTTCCATGCTGTGTAACTAGCTTCCTCACAGAGTGATCCAGCTGCAGATATGATATTCATGCTCTGGTGCTTTCTAGGATTATCAGTGTAACTTTGGATGCTAATGGAAAGATAACACTGAGTGTTAAAAAAAGCCCCAAAACAGCAGCTGTAATAAAATGGGACTGTAGTTCTATCACTACTGCAAACTTTGTGCATCACCATGGGCAGGTCTTTGAGAGAAAACATCAAATCTGCATCCTCACATATGAGAGTCCAAGTTTTCAGAAGTCCTGACAGATGGTCTTTCAAATCCCAGTGCAGCACATGTTGCCAAAATTCATAGCCTGTCTTTCACCTGGGTGTTCATTTTCCCAACCCTTGACTGAAGTTTCCTGAGCCCCTGGTTTCTCTAATTGGACATGACACTTTGTGCTTCTGTGTCAAAGTCTGCTAGCAGACAAACAACACCAGCCAGCTTTACTTTCAGAGTCCTTCTGGTTTGTGAGGAACTTTCATTCCTCTCAAACAAAGTCAAACTGGTGATTCAAGACTAATGAACTGCTGTGAATACCCTGCTTTATCAGAGGAAATAGTTAGAGGCTGAAGTCTTGGTCCCTAACAAGTCTTTGCGAGGATATTAACATGTCTTGCCAAGACCTAGTAATTCCCTCGCAGCCAATGCAACATTCCTCAGAGGCCATAAGGCAAGACTGGAAAAGGGGATCATGTGGCTCGGTCCAAGCTGAATTATCTACTCCAGAGAAACACCCCGAACATATGACTTATTTGCAGACACAGACATAGGGTCAAAAAACCCACTAGATTTTGGTGAATCCATTCAAGACACCTGTTGTCAAGGTGTCTCATGTAAGAAAGAGAGGAATAGATTTTTCAGAAAGGAAATTAAAAATTGCCCATACAATGCAATATTCTTAGGAAAACAAGTAGCCTTGATGATTTGGGTTAAAAAAAGCAATTGGGAAAGAGGATATTGCACAGCTATGACTAGATATCATTTGCCTGCTCTCCTGTGAGAAAAGTGTCAGGAGAAGAAAAACGCTAAACATATTCCCTGCAATGTTAAGTGATTATGCACAACACTGTCCTTCTGGGAGCTGCCTACAGTAGGTTAAACCTGACTTTCAGAAGATGAACAGCAGGTTTTCAATTATGGCATTTAAGAGCTCCAGAGTGGGGATTATGAGAAAATAGTGTAAGTCAGACAGCCCTTTTCAGACACGCTTTTTATTCAGCAGCAGGATGAGCCCTCAGACTGGTACTCCTGCAAGCACTCAAGGTATGTACAGTAAAGGGCAGTGCAAAGATCCCTGAACAGGGTCCAGGAGCAGGGGTGCATGGTTTGGGCTGGGGGAGGAGCAGTGCCTTGGATCCCAGGGTGTTACTATCGCTGTGCCCCTGCTAAAATGCCATGTGGCTAATTAGTTGTGGGAGCAGCCTTGGTGCCTGCTAGTTGGTTTACCTCTGTGCCACATGCTGTTGCTGGGCTATTTCTCCAGCCTGAAGGGCAACAGGAATTTTACCAGTAGCTTCGGTTAAAAGAGGCCAGCAGGCAGTGCTTTTCATCTCGTATGCTAAGGACCTTTACTTGGTTCACCACTCATTGTTCTGACAGTTGTCTCATTTATTCACTTTTTACATCAAAATCCATTCTTCTAAAGCTTATGTTCAGTCTTAAGCTTCAGCATGTGCTAATAGTATTAATCATTCTGGAAATAGCTCTGTCTGCTCTGCTATCAGTAGCTATCTTGATGACATACTGTCCCAGCTCCATGTTGCTTCCTGGATCTCTGGGGGTGGCTCTAGGGCAACAAAAAAGCTGCACAGCAGGGAAAAGGGGTGGGAAGCAGAAGAAAGCTGAGGGCTGTGCCCTTGGGTTGTGCCTCCATGTTTTGAAGTGTGTGCCAAGGTGCACTTAGCTGCAGTCCAATTCAGCCACAGTGTTTTCTGAGAAGGTCTGAGCTTCCCCTATGCATCCCATCTGGCCTGGAGGAGACATCACACTACATGCTTGGGGTGGCAAAAGTGGTCTAGAAACCTTCCAAAGAGGGTCCTGCTGTCACAGGCATTAAGGGCAGATGGGACCTGAAGATAGGAGAGCCAGGTTTTTGAAATGTTCTGGGATCCTGCAGATCAAGTAAGCGTCAGTGTCGCTGCATAACCTGCCCATATGGTTTTGCCTTTTTGCTAGCCAGACTTCTGTGTATGCCTCTTGTCAAAAAAAGGGAAGATATTCTGGAGGGCTTTGAAACCTTCTCCTAGATATATTAAGAAGTAACACCATGCGTGGAATCACCAGCAGAAAAATTCAACTAAGACTAAAAATAGTTTCCTTTTGCTTTCTTATTAAAAAAAATGCCAATGCCCAGTACTAGGATTCTCATGTTTCTTTATCTAATGGACAATCTTCAAATAAAACCATCCTCTGGGACAATGTCACATCCCCTTCACAATTGTCTGAACCAGGTTTTCTCTTCTTTCTGATCATAAAATATCCCACAGCTAGTTATGAGAACTGTGAAACAATGCCAAAAACAGTAGTAAGGTTGCAAGTGACACATTGCTAGCTTCTTTGAATGTAATTTAGCTGTTGGTTACAAGCATATGACCTGTTGCCTGCCTGCTTCCTGGCCCATGGCTTAACAACTTCAAATTAGTACAAAAATATTTCACAGTCAATTGAAAGCCTTACTTTTATGAAGGGCAATAGACGTGGCTCTGCCCATGATTGCAAACAAAAAAAATTTCCAGTACAATTGGCAAATCACCTCCTGTGTCTTAGTTTCTCATTTTAAAATAGTACAAAATAGCCACAGACCTGACTTTTCCACAACCCACAGCAGGTGCCAGGAGAACAAACTCCCTCATAGGGTGCTCAGTGGTCTCAGCTATACTACTGCACACTGCTGCTGTACTGCAAGATGCACACGATGAAATAGTCTTTGAATAGGGAAATGTGAGGTCATTTTTAGCTATAGATAGTCCATGAAAATGTTAAAAGCATGGGACATAAGTAGGAGTGGATCAGAATACAGCTATGGTAATTGTTTAAGAAATCTTATGCTTTTGCTCACAAATCAATAGACAAGTCAACATGTTCATCTGAGATCATTGTGTATCTATTTAAGGCACTTCAGTAGTGCTTGGATTTTAGTACCCCAGTATCCCATAGCACACATCAAAATATTGTATTGGTAGTTTAAATTAACTTAATTACCTGACTTCTTTGGCATTGATCATGTATTTTGACTCTGTGGTCCTTGGGGTAGTACCCTTCCTTCCACTCAGAGCACACTGTCAAAATTAACAGTGAATCATAGTCAGGAGAGAATAATCAACTTGCAGTCTCATCTCTTTTCCAGCTAACATTTTGCCATGAAGTATGTTTAAAAAGGCTGGAAATAAACATAAAATTGAAAGTTAACTGAGCTACTTTACGGCTTTTACTACAGCAGGAACAATACCTACGTCACAACAAATGTACTGAGAAAATTATTTTTGCTGTCAACACCATTGGCAAAAAGCCAGAGTTCCCATTCAAATCACAGCAGTACTGCCTCCAAAAACACGGTGCATTTCTCGCATTACAGGCTAAGATATCTTATTCAGCCACATTGCTTTTTAATCAAATGCTTTCCTTTACCTGTTTCTTGGCATTGATCCACTGCTTCTCCCCTGGATCCTCTCCCTCATCTCTGTGCTCCCCTTTCCCTTCTGCTGTGGCGCTGTTTAAGCTAACATTACTTCCAAAAGTTCCCTTTTAACCAGACTGAGCTTGCTGGCACGAGCTGTCAGCAGTCTTCGTTTCTGGAGGCTCTTGCCTTATGTTGCATTGCCTTGGCAACAAGATTTAGAAGCAAGGCAACAGCCTTGAACTTGTCAGAGTCTGTTGCAACGCGCCGAGCATGTATTACTCTCTGGCACCTCGGGTTGCTATAACAACTACTAACAATAAAACTCATCTCCCGGCTTTAAATACAGGAACTTTTACAGCCTGTTTCCTGGCAAGGCTGCAGCAATATTATGTGAATCCTAGCTATGCTTGTTTTGCGGCCTTCTTCCTTTTTGCACATGAGAGCAGCCTCCAGGAGTGAGGACCCGAGGGCGCGAGAAAGAGCTCGGCAATGGGCAGTGCAGCTCATGGCAGCGAGCGTGGGCTGAGAGCGGGGCTGGTCGAACAAAAGGCCGAGTGACTGCAGGGACAATGTGGGGCACAGAGACCCAGCAGCAAACCCCAGCGCTCCAGACTGCGGCTGCACCTGGTGATGCTCAGCGCTTGCCCGCACCAGGCCTTCACCTGCGGGATTTTTATTTTTCCCTGGCTCCAGCAAAATAGACCCTGCATGGCTGGTAACAGCATCCTGGGGAGGAGACTGCAGCCATCCGAGTCATGCTTTGGGTCTCCATCAGCACAGTGTTTTCTCCCACTCTCGCAAACACTCAGCTGGCATCACTGGTGAGAAAAAAGGAGCAGTGCTGGTGTGGAGAGATGTGCAAGGGACCAATGATTGTCCTCGTGTCATCCAGCTCAGCTCAGCACAGGTTGCCATGACACAAATGTCACAAAATAGGTCTGAAACATTGGTGTTAGGTATTAAAAAAAACTAACAGAGATAGGTTGATCAAGCAGAGACAAGGCTTTCAGTGCCAGAGGAGCCCTTTATAAAGAACATTTTCGGTCAATGGAAATGCAGGGTGAGGATGTAAATTGAGCCAGTGCAGCATCAGGAACTGTGGAAATTTCCCAGCAGCTCATTGTCTGCCCTGTCATACCTCCTTCCTGTAGCTTCATTCATGAGGACAGTGAAAAGCACTCATCCTTTTCCTGTATGTCACAGCCATGAGTATCTCGTGCAGACTTAACATAGTTCTCACTTTTCCATAGCATGGGTCATATTTCTTCGAAGGGACAGAATTCATAACCCACGAGTCAAACAATGGGAAGGCTTGTTTAAGAATAAGTCAGGATACAGCACATTTCAAGCACGGTGAGGGATGCAAACAGGAACAGGAAAGAAGCAGCAGATCTTTCATCCTTTATGAGTGAAGCTCAGCTCCAGCAGCCAGGAAGCACTGGCAGTGATACTGCACTTGGCAAGATGTGAGAGGAGGCAGAGCTCTGTCTGAGTGAAGGTCTGCCTGTTTAGACAGATTTTTAAATGTAAAACTGGTGCTTTTCTTTTTCCATAATCGCTGCCTGCTGAAGGACAGTGGTTGCAGGTGGCAGGAGCTGCTGGAGGTCTGGTTTCATGCTGCTTTCCTGTGACTGCCACCCTGCAGGGCCAGAGGATGACATCCCTTGGGGACCCCCAGCACAGAGCACCGCCTGGACTCACAGGTCTTTTAGGAATGACCCCACACAGGAACCTCATGGGCAATGATTTCCTGCTGATGATAACAGAATTAGTGTCTGGCAGAAAAGTTGCAGGCAGGGAGCATCCCTGGGTAAGCACTGTCTTTCTACAGGGACCCTTTTCAGTACTTTATTCCCTTTTTCGTGTTCATGCTTCCTCCTGCACAGAGTTTTGAGTAAATGTTCCCCATACTGAGTTGCTAAGAGCCAAGCAGCTGACCTGACAGGGTCCCAGACTTCTCTGGAGCTTCTCACATTTCATGTTTCATTTAAAAAAACATTCAGCCCAGGTTTTCTGACTCCTAATCTAGAGTTGTGGTTTCACAGATGAAAACGACTAATCAAACATAAAAAGCCTTTGCTTTAAGGAAAAACTCATTTAAAAAAATCTCATATGAGAAGCCCAGGGCTCAGTTCTACAGTTATATATCAGGGCAGCAGTGTCCAAACACCTGATATATCATGGATGGGGTCTCAGACAGTCCCAGACCTCTCATAGATATGGGCTACAGGTCCCTGTCTCTTGGGCATGGGAGTTAAAAAATGTGGCCAGGCACTGAGCTAAAGCACCCAAACAGCCTCAGGGTTCAGTGTAATGTACAGGACATATGCCAGCACCGGGGTTTGTGCCTGAGTGCTGACCACAGCCTGGCAATGACACCCAGCAACTGGAGGGTTTGCTCCCATAAGGCCAGTTACAGGTCCTGGGCTACATTTTTAAGGTTTAGTTTCTTTGTGGGACACATGTAGAATGTTTAATCCCAACTTTTCCACTTTGTCCTGTTATCTGAGACAGACAGTAACCCAATACTTTGTGTCTGGACTCCTGCACCCACTGGAATAAACATCTGTTTCTTGTACTGTGACTCATTTAATATATTGCATAGCATGGGACACCAAATTATTTCAACACGTTCAGGCCCAAGGGATTTTTTGGCGGGTGAGTGGACCTCACTCACAAAGGCAGTGACTTCAGGTGGGAGCTGGAACTTGTAAAATGTGGCCCTTAGAAATATATATATTTACAAATAAATTTCTACAGTACTGAAAAGGTTAATTTGAAACAAAATTCATGTCTGGTCCCTCATTGGGAATCCCAGGTGCCAGAGACTTGGGTTAGTGTTGCCCAGAGGAGAAATGCCACTAACCCAATCCTTCGCAGGAGCACGCGAAGCAGATGGGGAGAGGAGAGGGACCTAGCAGCATTACAGAAGGTGAAGACACCTGGCCCAATTAGTTTTATTGCCAGAGCAGATAAGGAAACCTTGTGTAATAAAAAAGCTTCCCAGGTGTTGGGCCAAAACACAGGCAGGTCACTTGCACCCTGGTAATGTTTGTGCTAGTGAAGACTTTGAGGGAGAATGACATCATATGAACTGAAGGAAAGTCTCTGTTGTGCAGTAAGCATGATTTTCATATTTAAATGTGGAATATATCCATAAATATATCCAACTCATCAGGATATACTTCCTTAACAGCATGGAGTTTTATGCAAGCTGAACAAATTATTTCCTAAAGCACTTAACAGGCCACCGGTGACCACCATGGTCTCTTTTGCATCTTTTTTTCCTGCTAGAACAGACAAGGGAAAACCAAGAAGTCCTGGAAATTGCCACGAGGCTCACATTTCACTTGCAAACAGGCGAGTGCAGGTGAGCAGGGATGTGTGTGCGCTGTTTGGTGTTGAAACAGAGCCAGGCAGAGAACTCAGCAAACATTTCATTTTCATCCTTGTCCTTAAAGGTTTACAAGCAAAGTCCTCACAGTCGGTATTCAGCTGAAAAGAGCAAATGTGGAAGTACTCAGATATCTACCTGGACTGCTGCTGCCTCCCTTTCCTTTCCAAAGGCAGCTGCTGGGAACCACTCAACCATGACCAGCTTCCAGTGCTGGCTGGATAAATTGTCCTCCCAAGAAAAATGAAGATAAGATCTCTAAATAGGCTTGTCTCTTCTCTCCCTGCTCTCTTTTCCCTCAAACACACCACTTGTTGCAGTTTCTAGTTTCACTGTTTCCAAACATACAAAATTTATTTTAAATGTGATCCAAAAGGACTTGTGCCACATGTTAGAAACTTCCATTTAACTCAGAGTGGAGAGCTTAAAATACAAGCAATTTTTTGCTGAACCATTCTCAGGCCCTTCTTTGCCTTGGCACGTTACAGTGCTGCTGATATATACTACCAAAACACTGGCATTGATTGTTGTTGGGTAATTTTCTAGGGTGGAAATGGGAAGAAAACCAGACTTAAAATACTTCTCTCTCTTGCATGGACAGAGGCATGTCTCTGGGCTGGGAGGGAGTGACCTTGCCAGCACAGAAGCATGAATGTGACCGAACTCACTGCAGGGCTTTTATGTGTAAAACAACTTGCACGTGACGGTTTGCAGGACAGCCTCTGCAAAACACAAATACGAGTGGCTCAGTTACTGTCCAGGCAATCCCAGCGCTGTCACATCATGAGAGGGGCTGTTTGGCCATGTGTGCAACCTTGTCAAAGTGTGGTTTGGCTCCACGTGGGCAGGGAGAGGTGGGGAAGTCATCCTCCATCCCACCTCTAATCCCCTGTGGGTTTCCTAAGATGTTTCCTAGCTTAGAAGTGGTGCTGAGGCTGCCGCACTGTGAGACCATGGCAATAGGAGATCCCAATGGTGCTAGTGGCTCCAGCCCCTATCGTGGGAAAGCAGGGCTGGGAGAATCTTTTAGCCTGTCTGGTGTCCAGCAGATGTCCCAGGCTGGCAGAACACTGTGGTCCAAAAGCCAGCTCAGCATGAGCTGAGCTGTAGCATCCCATGTCCTCAGTGAGAGCTATGCAGATGCTCAGCCCCTTGCTACCAATCCCTGTTTCCAATTGCTGTCTCCCACAGCATCCTGCACCGTAACTGGTGCTTTGAGGGGAAAAGAGATGTGTCCTGGTTGCAGACTGGCCACTGGGTCAGCCTCTGACACCACGGTCTCACCAAGATGCCAAACAGCTCCTGCCATGAAAAGGCTTGCTCAAGGTAGGCAGGGGTCATCTCGAGAGATCAGATTGCAAAACAGGAGTCTAAATTTCACAGGTGCCTAACAGGCAAAGGTGAATGAAATGAAAGTTACAACCATAATAAAGGTATCATGGGTATAGCAGGGTTGATAAGATAAAAGGAGTTATTTTATGGCATATTTCCTGGCCTTGATCACTTGATACAGATCAAGATTACAGTGGAGTTAATGGCTCTGTCACTTGGTGAGATTGGTCTCAGGCAATTTTGGTTGCTACTTGTCAGGTTTTTCTCCCTTGCCCTCTCTTTCATAATCTGATGCAAACACAGCATTATAAGAACATAAAAGATAGTCCAATTAGGGCAATTTAATTAAAAGCAAGGTAGATCGAAGTGCTTTCTTAAAACACCTTTGCAACAGGTCTTGGACCATTTTTGTTGAGATCAAACAGCTGCTTAGAAAGGACAGTTTCATCTCTTTAAACATTTCAGATTATATATATCATAGACAGCAATGCCTGACAAATTAATTATTAAAGCATTTTACATTATCTACATTGACAAGTTCATTAGGACTACTCAAAGCTTCCCAGAGACCCAAAATGCCCAGGAAAGAAGCATCAAACATTTTCACTTAACTGGAAAGCTCATTCTGCTTTCTCTTATTTAACTTATTAGTCATGTATTATTCAAACAAAATAAATACTGCTGCCTCCTGTGCTCATCTAGACAAAGCCTTTAGCAGCAATCCACTGGTTTGTTCAGCCTGGTCATCCAACAGCCTCTACATGGGCCATGTCTCAGCATGAGTCTCCCATGCACCCCATACCCCCAACACTGGGCTGATCCATGGGCTTAACACTGGTCCTGCTGGGTCAGGCCACTGGTGGTACTGAGATGCTCATGGTGTTTAGACCTAGGTCTCTGAAGACAGGCAGGACACCAGCCCACATGGTACAGTCATGCCTCTGCCTGTAAAATGGCTGTTTACAGCAGAGGACTTGACATAAGCATCATCAGGAGATGTCTGCAAAGTCCTTTCTGGCCTGAATACATCTTTCTTTGCAAGACCATTCCTTTTCCAGAATGAGGCTTCTATGCAGAATATCCATCAGTTTATCATTATTAATTCCACCAGGAAGGGAAGGAAATGAGTCTAAATTTTAGTGCCTGGTTAGAACCAGTTAGAAGTCATCTTTGGGTACAGAAGCCTTCACAACAAGGCTCTGCAACACCAGGCACTCAACAGCAACTAAGAAGAGCTTGCAATGTTTTCCCTTCTATTTTCTGCTTTCCTTAGCACATTCTTAGGAGATGGGAATGCAGACTTTTTTTTAACCTTTATTAAATCAAGATCTTGATCAAGAAGACAGAATGGGGACACATTTTGGTCACCAAACAACGCAGTAAGGTGACTTCAGTGGTAGCTTAATTTATTTCATTTTAAATTACAAAGAGACATCAATATCACATTGATAGTCTGCCTGCAGTGGCACTTTTTATTTCTGCCCTGAGCTGGGACAAAAATAGAGAAAATTAATCAAATTCAGCCCTCCTGGTTTGCTCCCCTTTCACTCTGGGGTTGTAGGGTAGCTAGAGGAGGCAGGACAGATCTGCTTTCATGCTGTAGCTGCTCTCCTCTAACTGGCTGCGGACAGGCAGGATTGCACCTCCAGGCCTGGAGGAATCAGTGAGGCAAATTCAGTGGAGATGCTGAGCTTCCCCTGCCCTGTCCTTCCCCTTGTACGCTGGGCTCTGTGAGCAGCCTGCTTATTTCATGCTGTGGACACTCCTCAATTCACACTCCCACATAGGAGATGTATTTTCTTTCCTCCCTGTATTTGATTGCCAGTGCTCCCACAGTCTGTTAACTAACCCAAACTGATTTAATGATTCACTGGCAAAAAATAATCAAACAATTTTACTGGCGCAGGAGTTAAGATTACCTTGTGTTTAGCCATTGTCCCCAAATCAGCCAAACCAAATACCCTGCAGAGCAGGAAAGGGGAGAGGCCAGACACCTGTAGCTCTGCCCCTGGGAAGAAAGTGTGGAGCATGTGGACCATACCATGGAGGGGCTGGAATCTCCTATTCCCTTGGGCAGAATGCGCACAGGCTGGGAAGCACAGAGGAGGAAAAGGCATCCCTGTGGTGCAGCACTATTTGGTGAGCTGGAAAGGCATATGATGAATATTTGAAATGTTTTGGACTGATCCATCCGCCTTCCCTCAGCCAGCACAGAGCTCCAGCAGGTGCAGCTCGCCACAACCCTCTATTAAGAGCCACAGCCAAATGCAAAACCTAACCCCGAATTATTATTATGAGTCAGAGGAGGCTGAAAGGACTATTTTACAACCCTGATTGGATTCAGCTGCAGAATTCGCCATCGGCAAATGATCTCCGTGATCGTCGTGCCAATGTTGCAGTGCTTTTAAAACGTCCTGACATGTGCTTTAGTATGAGCATCGCTGGATTCTGGCTGGTTTCCGAGAAATGAATCTTCTCAGCAAATATTCTGCAGGGTGAGCATAATGTGGTCTGTAACACAAATGCAAAACACGGCTGTAGTTTACCCTGAGGGGGACACTGATGTGATGATTTAAATGGGCCTTTCTGGCCCAGACTGCCAGGATTGTATAAATCCTTTGCGGGCAAGGCGGGAAGATGGGGTGAGAATAATCAGGAAACAGCAATTAGCTTCACTCAAGGAGATTAACAAGGAAAGAAAATTCTTCCTGCTATGGAAGTGGTCACCAGCGTCCCCCTCTCTCCCGTCCCTCCTCAGGGGACAGCCTGCAGCCCTGGCCCCATCCAACAACTCTTCCCAATGCTGGGATGCTGGTTGCAGGACAGACCTTTTATTCTCTTCTGTTGGATTACAAATTTTGCTGTGCTGTGTTATGCCCTAGATTTTACTCCACAGATGTATGAGACAGAGCTCCTCAATGTGGAGAGAGCAACAGAGGGCAGCAGTTGCAGGCTGGGGCTGGCTACAGGATCTGGGGCTGCAGAGGAGCTGGAATTGCTCAGCCTGGAGAATGGTCAGAGAGAAGAGGAAGCCAGATCCTTTCCAGATGTGCACAGCAAAAGGGCAAGGAACAAGCTTCAATGAGGAAATTCTGCTTGGATATCAGGGATAAACCCTTTCACTCCTGGGTAGCCAGCACTAGCATGGGCTGCCCAGGGAGGCTGTGCTTCTCCAGTCTTGGAGATAACTCCAAATCCAGCAGGATGGTCCCTAAGCAACCTGCTCTAGCTTTGAAGATGGCCTTGCTTTTAGCAGGGAGTTGGACTAGAGACACCCAAAAGCCTCTCCCCCCCTGAATTATTCTACATTTCTCTCATCCTGTTATTGTTTCATGCTCCCCTTGGAAATGCATGGATAGTTGGGGAAACCCAGGTGACTTAGTAAAAGCTGGCTTGCTAGGCACAGCAGTAAATGTTCAGCAGTTTGTGGGTAAAGCTCTGCTGGCTACAGCATTGGTGTGGACTGAGGGAAAGGAAGGAGGAAGGGCAGAGTAGCTGCTGGTTGCACTTTTTCTTCTCTGGAAAAATGCACACCGACTGAGGCTCAGGGACTGGTTTCATAAGCTGGCCACGTACCCACACCGCTCTCCCCTACCTGGGATGCTGGGTGTAGCACCCAACCTGAGTGTCTTTAAGGGCCCTGTCCTGAGCACCCTGCAGCCAGCTGAGCATCTCCTCTCCTACTGAGTTCCCACTATGTGTGGGAGGCCCTGAACTAAGACGAGGCCCGCTGCGCATCATACTTTCCTCCTCTCTTTATCCTCTGCAGAGTCACAGTTACACTGGGTGCAGTGATGAACCCCACGGCAGAGGGGTGGGTGCAGCACCATCACAGCATGGGGGCCAGAGGGTCCCCAAGGTACCGGATGCTGCGAGCAAACCCCTCCAGCCTGGACACTGTTACCAAGCAGATTCTTTGCTTTTGTTGTAACCTTTCTTGGTGATCTTCTTCTTTCTGCATTTTGGCAGCAGCCTCCTGGTTTTGGTCGATGGGGTTGACTTATAGCCCACCTGTAAAAATCTGCCAAGGGCAGAGGAGAGCAGTGGAAGGTATTTTCACTTGGGGAGCACGCATGGCAAACGGCCAGACTTTACAGCAGTTACAAATTCGACCCTCCTCCCTTCCACGCATGGCAATTTATCTTGAAAAGTAGAAGGCACCTTTCCTGCGGGAGGCTTTAAGCAAAGCAGTGGGATGCCGGCATTTTCCCCGAGCTGTGCTCAGCACCCGAAGGCGACCTCTGGGGTACCTACAGCCCGTCGGTTTGGTGCTGGGGGAGCTGGTGCGAGTCCCGGCCCCTCCGGCCCTGCCCTGGCTCCTTCTCCCCCCGCCACCGGCGGCCACGAAGCACCCGTGGCGCCGAGACCAGCGGAGCTGCGCGGGGTGAGGAGGGAGAGGAGCCGGGCGGCTTCAAATCCAGCCCCGCCAGACAGTATTTTGGGGGGTTTAAGAGCGAAGCGGATCAGAGAGGCCCGTGCGGGCCGAGGCCCCGGGGCGGTGCCAGGCGGTTCGCTCCGCTCCGGCTTTTCCCCCGGGGGAGGCACCGGCAGCCGCTAAACGCCGACGCTTCCCGGTCGGTTGCACCACACTCGGCCTTGCTCCGGGGATTCGCGCCAGCTTTCTGCCCGACTTCCCCCGGAAGACGGAGGCCTCCGCCCGCAGATCCCGGTCCGGGCTGCCCCCGCCGAGCGCCGGCCCGGG
>VZZY01025936.1:0-54111 GCA_013400335.1 Eurystomus gularis | reverse complement strand
TTTTGTGTGTGTGTTGTGGTGGTTTAGGTTGTTTGGTTTTCCCTTTCTTTAATAACTGTATTTGTTTTTATAGGTATGGAGAACTATAGCACTGGTAGCTGTTTTCTGCAGAGAGCATCTACTCACTCAAAGCATGTTCTAGGCACAGATTTAAACAACAAGGATTTTATGAAGAAGCTGGACACAAATGACAGAACAGGAGCCTCTCAGAGTACTCCAGGACTGAAGCCTCAGTGTGAGTCGTGTTGAAGATTTTCAGTTATAATCTATTGATAAGGAATAGTTTTGTTTTTTTTTTTTACAGAAGCTTGACAGTTATGATGGGGGGTGGGATAGAAACAGCAAAATTCAGTCAGGTTTCCTGAAAGGCTTTTGTTAGGAACTCCAGGCTTCCATGATCCACAGTCTCAGCATAACTGTTATCCATGCTGTCTTTAGGAGGTTTGCACTGTGAAGTTATGTAATAGATGCTGGGAAAGCTTGAACAGAGAATCTTAAGGTGGGAGCACTGAGTGTTCACGTACTTGCAACCCTCGTTGGTTTGAGGAGGGCTGGATTTTTGAAGTGTTATTTGAGCTGAGACCATCATGGATTTTTTTTTTTTTTTTCTTTGTGTATAATGTACTTTTAGCTCCAGGTAGGATGTAATTACTTTTTGGTGGGTTTTTTATATAGATTTTCAAAAGCTCTACTCTAAATATTCCTCTAACTACTGCTACAAACTGAGAACAGCACAGTTTCATCAGCGGTTACTGTAATTGTGCAATAAGGGGAAACAAATAGGTGAAAGTGTGCTAAGTGTCAAAGAAAGTGAAGAAAAGTAGCTCTCATGGGGAGGAGTTCTTGGAAGAAAAACTTTCTTTCCAGATGAGTTATCTCCGACTCATTGCAGATAACCTTTCCTTGAACAATCTGGAAAGCATCTTCATGCCCCACAGGAAGTGCATTGTATTTTAAAAGCTTTTCTGAGCTCAGAGGATGCTGAGATGCTGTTAATACACAAGTATCTATAATGTGTTTATTTACACTGAAATGGACTGGGGAGGCAGAAAGCCCTTATCAAGGGCCTTGGAGGAGAAGCATGCAGGACCAAGGAAACTCATTCTCAGTGATGTGAAAAGATTGTGTGGTCCTTAGTAGTATCACCTAAGCACCTAAGGAAGCAGTGATGATTTTGAATTTTCCCACATTCATATGGAAAAGGCTCATTAAAAATGCCAATGCTACAGACAAGGTAAAAAGCTGGAAATCTTACCACCTGACAACTAATTTGTCTGCTGTTGATTTAGATGCATGGCACATGTGAGCAACAGACTGCTGTTGCTTATGCTGTCACCATGCAGTCTGTTGTGGAAAAATGAACAGCCCTATAAGAAGTCTTGAATTTATAGGTCTTAGTACTATATAATTTGGTTGGACTGATAATGGAGCATTATGATCAGCATAGGCTAGCTCATGAGCTCCCTTTCCTTGGCAAAGGCTCTGACTGTATTATTCTTTGTCTGTTGGATCATTGGAATATTGAGCTGCAAATTGTCTTGCATTCAAAATCCAACTCATTCAGGACACTACTTCTCTGGGACTGTATCTTCTTCTTAGATCTCTTCTAGTTCTCTGGCAAGCCCAAATGTCATACCTTTTTGGTGCTAAGTGTGGTAAGGGACCGTTATGGAAGTTGACAGCTATCCAGCTCTCCAGGCTGTAAAATGCTTGGCTTCAATCAGCTTCTTTAGCAGTTGGTTTCGTTGTTTGGTGTTTTGTTGAAACGAGAAGAAGTAGTTGCTGAAGCTGTCTGGGGAATCAGAGGGCTGTGGCTATTCAGGGAATTAGAAGTAACTGTGGCAAACTTGAAGAACAGGTCAAAAATGGTATATATTCATCACTTAGACTTGTTTAATTTAGAGGACTTTCTCCTTAAGTTTTAAGATCTAATTTTCTGAATTCTATTTAATAGCAGATGCTGTAAGTCAGAAATGTTGTAAATGTTCTAAGTCAGAAAAGATGATTATGTTTTTACTGAGGGACTAAGTTTAGGGCTTATAACTTTTGTTTGCACTAACCATTGAAACTACACATTCTGAACTACAGCGCAGTTTTTGTTTTGGAAGTGCCATGACCCAGTTTGGAGGAGTAAAAAAAAAAACAAACCAACAACAAAAAGCAGTATAATGAAAACTATGGTGACTTTTTAGGTGGAAAAAATGCAAAAGCTGTTCTTTGACAAACTGGCAGAATGGCTGATCTGAATGCTGCACTTGACTTCCCACATATTTGTATGACAGTGGTTACCTCATGATAATTGGCGCTAAGTCAAAGAAGGAGAGAGCCGCTGCTATGTGCAGCTGTGATCTGAAACAGATTTGTGACCTTATCGCTTAAATAGTTTGGCTCACAATTCAGTGGCTTAACACAAGAAATAAGATAATGCTCATTGTAACCAAGGTGAAGACTTGAGCTCTCCAGCTGATTTACCAGTGAAAATTTGGAGACTGGACCAAATGCCAGTCTAGTCCATGAGCAGGCAGCTGAAAGCTGGCTGCTGTTTAAAACAATTTGGACCATCTGATTAGACATACTCTGGTAGTGGTCCTCTCATTTGCATCTCCATTCCTTTCTAAAATGTGATTATCAGGTTGTGTCCTACTTTGTGGTGAGAGATCTTTGAGGTGCTAAAGATGTACATATTTAACTTAAAAAAAATCATAAGACTGCTGTGTGTTGGTGATCCTGCATTTCAGCTCTTGAGATTTTACTGTCCAGATTTCTTCACCAAGTTAATTGGACTGTTTGTTTCTGGAGGTTATTTGGATAGAAAAAAAGTGTTCATTTGCTGTTTATAGATGAACAAAACAGCATGAATTATCCTATGAATCCTAGCGATTTTATCCTTATAAAAATTAAAAACTGGATTTCAGCAAGCACAATTTGCTTTCATAGACACTTGATTAGTTTAGGAAAACTGGTAATAAACTACTTTCTCTCCTCCTTATAGTACTTGTGACTATTTCCCAAGCATAAAGACTCACAGAGTTCTGATGCTGGTGCCAGATATATTTGTCTGAGCCAAGCATAGATCAAATTCCTAATGAGAGCTTTGCAGGCTGCTCAACATTTTCTTTTTCACATTCGACATTTTTCTGGCTTGACTTTGTTCTTGTGTGCAAGTATTCTGTGCAGTCTTCAAAATCAGCAGCCTTTCGTTTTTGTAAAAGTGAACTTTATGGTTGTGTGCTGGTTTACAATAGAAACCTGCACGTACAAGACCATACAGTTGAACATGCAAGTGTTGTTGAAGGAATAGTCTACTATATTTTTCCCTCACCTCTATACCAGAAAATACATTTGTGCATCTACTCACACTCTAGTTAAACATTTTCTGGTTCTCTTTAACTCTCCTATTCCCCTATCCTTTTGTTTTTTTTAAAGAAATAACCTGACAAAGTTGTTTGTTTGTTTGTTTTTTTTATCACAGGACTATTTTATTCTTTTAGTATTAGATTCTTCTGTACACACAGGCTCAGTGCAAGGCATAGGCACAGTATGAGCTGTAAAATCTTGGCCTCTCTGAAGCTGGTGGGAGTTTTGCCACTGAACAATGGGATCAGGTTTACAACCGAAGCATTTGAATACATTTAAGTCACGCCTGGACCTTGTGCAGCTTCTCTGCACAAAGCTAAACTCTTCTCAGAGGACAGAATAGTAAACTCATATGAATGCTGACATACAGTGATTTCCAGTAGATGTGACTAGAACCCAGCAGAACAGAATTCTAAATGATTATTTCTATTAGTTTCTGGAATTGTTTTATGTATGGAGATGCCATAGAGGAGGGGGGACTACGAATTTATGTACATGTAAATTGGAATAAATGTTTTCATTTAACAAGAATTCTTTCTTAATGTTTTCTAAATATATTAAACCTGCCATAGCTATCATGCTTACAGCCTGTACAGAGTTACATTGAGTTTATAGCAGTTTTGCTACCATGTACCATACTTGCTCTTAGGTGAACTTCAAAATTACTTTAAAGTGATTTGAACTTAAGATACAAATGGGAGGTTCAATGAGTGTTAGAGAACTTTTACTGATTTTTTTTCTTTTTTTTTTTTTTCTACATTATCCCTAAAGGAGTCTAAATGGGGCTATGAACTATATTAAAGATTTTAATCTCTGATCTGTTTTGTGGTCAGATATTGAAAAAAAAGCATCTTCAGAGACACTTGAAGAGTACAATACATGCATGTCATAACCACTATTAATAAGCTATTTAACATAAATAGATGAGTTTTTAAAATAATGTTGCTGTGGATAGTATCTTAGAACACAAAACTGGGCTTGAGCTACTGACTATGAAGCTTAAGTTAAATGGTGTTATGTATGTATATTATAACTCACATATTCAAGAACTACTTAGTATGACCCTACTGTATTTTCCCTGTGCCTTTTGTTACCTCTAAATGGTCATTACTGTACTTGAAGCACCAGTTTGGCCTTCCTAACTGCCATAATTCTCTGAGAATATAAAGACCAGTTCTAGATCATTATTTTTAAACTGAGATTAGACTATAGGACATTATTTGAAAGAGAAATTTTCTTATTATTAGCATGCTAGTATGAATCTGGGACTGCTTCTGTAGGCAAGTCAAGTCCTACCATTTCACTCTAACCTGACTAAGCTCTGGCTAAACAACAAAATGTACTATTTAACAAGCTTTGTAATTTTTTCCGATTTGAGGCTTTCAGATGAATGAACTAGAATGCACTTAATTGCTTTTTACTCTAAAGTTTACAGTTAAAGCTTGCTGTTTTCATACTGGTTTTTCTGCTTAGATAGACAATGGAAGTATTTAATTTGATTTACTACTTGGCTTTAAATGAGAAGTTCTTACTGTAAATCATCTGTCTAGATCCAATGGCTCTGAATTTTTCCTCCAATAAACTGAAACCCTCAGGCTTGCTGTCACAGGTCTCCATAACCCCTTTGATCTGACACAGTTTGTGTTTATTGGTCACCAAAACTGGAAGTACCTGCTTATACTCTTGGAAAAACTGCTACATTCTGTAGCACTTAGAGGCAGCCCTAAATAAATCCATGGAATCATTCTAACAAAACATGTGAGGGGGACTACTTCAATGAAGTGCTCAGGTTCAGTGCAACCAGTTAGGATGCTTCTCTAGCTGGACATACTTCATATGTAGATGTCGCCTAAAACCAACATACACATAAGTCTTTGTGACTCTTCTAAGACTTTATCATTTGTGCTGGAAGAAGCAGGTACATGCAAAATTCCAAAGTTGCTTTTCTTTTCAAAAACAGTGCTGTAAAACTGGTTTTCTCATCATATTTATTGTTGAAGCTTGCTTTAAGCTGGCTGTAAGTTCCAGTGAACCTTAGCCTGACTGGATAAATGACTCAGAAATAAAAAGAAGAGCCTTTGGTCTGTGTTTTCCCCCATACATGCAGCAGTCTGCTGTTTGTCACCCTTTATTGTGCCATTTTCCTTGTTAAGCATTGTCATCAGCGTCATCTGGTTTCTTGTTTCTGTTTTAGTACAGTATCACAAGCAAGCAGTTCATCTGGAAAGATGAAGCATACACAACCTCAGTAGGTACTTGGCCAGTTTGCTTCTCACTGATGTGAACTTCCTCCCACTACAGGCCCCACTAACACAACTACCTCCTCCACAACTTCTTGACACTAGAATCTTGTTAATGTGGGGTCTTGTTCGTCTCTTTAGAGCCATGCTCTTATCTTGTTAGGATTCATCTATTGGAAGCTTTTTTGATCAATACAGAAAATGAGTTAACTGTAGGCTACTAAGACTATAGCATTCTAGCAGTTCATACCAGATACAGGAACAAATGAAAACAGTAGGAAACAAAACTAACAGCTTATTATATGTTGTACTTTTAATTAACGTTTTAAAAACAAAGCTACCGAAGTGAGTAATTTGCATTTAGATAGCAGATTAGGCTTCAAAAATCAATAGAAAGTTTTTCTCTTTCTGTATTAAAGATCGATTATTTTCCTCTGGCATTTGCAAAGAGAAAAAGTTTTAGAAAAAGTCTTAACTGAGAAGAATGAGAAGTAATGTAGATCTGAACCTTAATACTGCAGCTCAAAACTGCATCCTCTTTCATGTAATATTGGAATAGTTTTTAACTTGTGATGGAGTTTCTATCTATGTTCCATTGAATCCAAACTCAACACAAGCGAAAAATGATTGAAGAATACAGGAAAAAAAAATTAAGAAGTTTTTGTATGCTGCATAGTGCAAAAGCCCCTATGTTTTAGGAGGCGCTATGACACCTGTTAACTTTAAACCTTAATGATTATTTAGGAGGACTTTTGTTGAATTTTTAGGGAAAACAAAAGTTCAGTTGATGGGTAATGAACCTCACAGAGACATTTAATCTGGCAGTCTTTGTTCTTTGATTGTTTGTGTTCTGAGGGTATCAGAACTTTCTCTAATTACCCTCTTGATTTCTAAACTAGTTTGATGTGTTTCCTGTTACTGATTTCTATTCTTGATTTGAAGGATGAGTGAAAATAATTTGGAAGAGCTTTTGATTAATTGCTTTCTAGTTGTGCTATGCAGTTTGTATAAATAGACTGCCTTGCTCCTCTAGCTCTTCAGATTTGAAAAATGCCAGTGAAATAGTATTGAATTAAATTTAATTATCAAATAACATAATGTAGTCATCAAGAATACATGCAGAATGGTTGATCTGTGCTAGTTTGCCTGTAACTCGTATTTCCAATAACTATTTTAAAACAGTCTATAGTGAGGATTCAGGAACTGGTAATGACAGTAACGTTTTCTGCTTTTTCTTAATATTTAACCTATATGCTTGAGGCTGTGGTATCTTTTGGATACAAGTGTTCTTTTCCTACTGGAATCAATATGTTACAGCACACTGAAAAGCACAGGATTAGTCATGGAAGTATTCAGTTTGGGGCTAGAGTTTTTGGTGTTATTTAATCTGCTTTAGTACAAATGAAAACATACCCTATGCCTTGTTCAGTGTGGGGTGGACTGGTGGGATCTGCTGCAACAAGAGCTGAGTGTTTCATGGAGACAACAGTCCAGGGTGCTTCTAAACTAGTCCTGGAGTAATTGCTGTGACACGTAGCCTTCTGTGAGTGTTTCAGAATGAGCACTGCATGAATTACAGAAGGATTTTTTTTCCTTGTGTTGACAGAGAAGATCATGCCAGTCAGAGATGTAAACTCTTCATTTATCTTCAGATCTGAGGCAGTGCTGGCTGCGCTTGAAGACAAGATATAAAACTTAGTGGCCCAGTAAGGTGATACATGTGGCTATAAAATGGTCTTTTATTTTATTAATCTGTTGTCTTTGTTCTGCAAGCCAATCTGTTTAGCCAGGCCTCTATATGGAATATGGTGGCCAAAGTAAATTTTGGGGATCACATATATATACTGAATATGTAAATAGTGTTAAGGTTGTTTAATGAATGGATTCACTTTTTGAGTCTCCCCAGGGAAGCTGTGGCACATTCCATTTATCTTTTCTACTGTGTGAGGGTGGCAAGTATGAGAGATCTTGTGTGTTACTAGAACTGGTTGTTATAAACAATATGGATAGTTTTCTTATTTTGTTTTCTTTGCATAACCCAACTTCTGACAGCAGCTTCTGTGTGTGGTGGTTGGTTGGGTTTTTTTGAGGGCTGAACATAATCATAGCAAGCTAACAAATGTGTTCAGAAAGCAAGCAGTTAGAATACAGGAGCACAAATTATTTTTCCACATCAGATTTATACAAAGTAACGAGGCACTTAGGTTATGAATCACTGGCTACTATTTGGAGTACATTAACTTGCTAATCCTTAGGAATTAGTAATTCTTTAACCAATGTAGAAAAATATCAGAGAGGTAAGATTGTGAGATTAGTACTTCATATGTTATTTTATACAATCTCCTAAGTTCAGTGGTAATACTTTTTCTGTGTAATATGATGCGAAACTACAGAAATCTTGCAGTATGGAATTCAGCATAGCCACATGAAAGCAGTGTGGATTTCGGTACAGGCTATGTCAGTGTTCTAAACGCACTAGATCTTTGCAGCATTCCATGGTTAGGATACAAATTGTAATGAGATCCACTTGAGTGGAGCTGCTGAGATGAAAACCAAAGCCTGTGAGAATGTAATTATGGAAGCTGGCAAACTGTGAGATCAGAAATAGGCAACTGTGACTCCCCAGTATGCATAGAATGGTTTAGAAAAACAAACTTTGGAAATACTTCAATATTCTGTGTCTTATTTAGAAGCAGCTTCTTTGAATCTGAAGAATTTATTTTACATATGGAAGCACTGGTCCAAAGCACATGGAGACACTGCACCTGAAGTGTTTGTTCTGTTACTTCATGTGAAGTTAGAATCTTGTCTTGGACTTCTGAGGAGTCCTAAAGAAGTATGGTACCATGGGTCTGATTCTGTATGATGACTCTGATGGCATCATTCTTTGATAGTGCTTAATCTCTGAGGCAGAGGGGCCAGATGAGAGAGCTACTTCACAAGGGAACCTGGAAATCAAGTGAGCATCATATATGCTTTTTTGGTTGGCCAAACCCAGTTTGGTTCAAAGCACCAGAACCAGTTCTGACTCTTCCAGATGAGTATTACATGGTGGCTGCCAGTCCGTTCCAGCTTGTTCAGATGGATGTTAATCATTTACATGCTACCTTATTCCTCTCAATGGCTGCAGACTGACTACTCTTCTCTTCACTGAGTATCCAGTTGTGTACAACTATGGCAGCCAGTCACTACAAAATACTTCACTGCTTCCCCTAAATCAAGCCATGTGAACGTATGTTTGGGTACATGGCAAACAGAACAAAATCACAGGTAGGCCTTCATTTTAAAAAAGCATATTTCCAAAATACTGGAAAAGGGAATAACATCTTTTTGAATGCTGTCACAGGGTGACACCTACCTTCAAGCACTGCTCAGAGCAATGAGACCTTGTCTAAATCTGCCCAGCTCTTAACTGAGATGGGAAAGCAAGTAAAGCACAGATAATTGTTACAGTGGAGGCTAACATGAAAGCTCTGGTGCATCTATCCTGCTGTAACGTTTTAGATAAATGTGGCAAAGAAGCATAGATGAACCTTACATCCTTTTTAACACATTTGGGGCAGAAATTCAGAATGCACTAGTAACTGAACTGCTGACTGGGTGTAGATAGGCAGAAAATCAGAGACTGGTCTGGGGCTGATATGACTGACAAGGCCACAGGCATGTGCCAGCCACTTAAGCTAGAACACCCAAACCTGGACACCTGACACGACGGATGTCTGGGGCAATGATGGAAGTGCCATGCGCAGGCCTACACCACCAGCCAGGACCCATTTGGGTCTCCCTTTGGGCCAGGAGCATCCGGTTCCCATTTCTGTGGGTCAAGGGTATGCTGGCTTAAACTGGACTGGAGAGGCAGGAGCCCTCACTCACGTGACTATAGTGTGTGTGTGTGTGTTGTAGAATAGAAGTCTTAGACTAGAAATCATTATCTACCCCTACATCTGTCTTCGTTAATAATGACAATGATAACAGAGTAATAACATCAGTCCGGTACTAATTGTTACGCTAGTACTTGTGATTTGACTCTGTGGGGTTGCTTGTGGTGTACATTTCTTACGATGATGTGGTTTCAATATAACCATATGCTGCTTGTATTTTTTGTCTGAAAAATGATGCTATGAACAGGATGTTGGGCCAGATAACCTTCAAAAGTCTCTTTGAATGTGAATTATTTTGTGACTTCTTTTTTTTTTTTTTTTACAGTTTTTCTTTACTAGTGTGATACATGCATATTCTTTTGCAAGCAATAGACCTCATGGAAAAGGTTTGCTTTGTGAGACTTCGGAGAGCAAAGTACATTGAAATTACCATGAAATTGATTTAGAAGTGGATCAACTTTTGCTGGTTTTCTGACATAGTTCCCATGCTAGCTGCATGAAAAAGTATGTTTGCTGCTGGTAACTATCAAGGGCGCAGGCTAAGATATGTTACAGTCACTTTGAGAGACTCCCCTTGACCTCAATGACTCAAACTCCCAGAGAAGAAAAAAATATAACTCAGTCTTCAGTTTTATACTCATTAGCCAAAAGTGAATCCTCCCAAAGCAATTTGTGAAAGATAATGAAACAACTTAATTTGCCATCAAGATGCTTCATTTTGCATTCTTCTCAGTTGCATTCAATCTCAATAAAATTGGATCATTATTTATCTCTAATTTTAATTCTTAAGCTAAATTGTTTACCAGAAGGAATTTTTACTGTCTCTCTCTCCAACAACCATCTATTAAGCACAGCGTAAACACTGAAAATAAATCAAAAGCAAATTGAGACTCTTGCTGACTTACTGAACTCATAGTTTCTTCACATACGTCTTCTTATGCAAGGCAAAGAGACTCAATTATTTGCAGTTAATTGTGTGCCACTGAAGGAGTGTAACCTCCTATATACCCCAAAGTGGGAAGACATTTTACACAGAGAACTCATACCTGGTAGAAATATGAAACTTGACTCATTCATAATCTCAAATAGGCTTGAGAGGAGAGCAGAGATGGCTTCGTTACCTCGACTGAGAGGGGAAAAATGGATTTTGTAATGGCACAGTGGATTCTGAGAAGGATATGGAAGGTGGTAGAGGCTGGTCCTCTCCTGTTCCTGTGCTCGTCCTCTGTCCTAGGCATCTGCATGCTTTCTCCTAGTCTAAGTCCGGATGGATCTGTCTTTGCAGCTTAGTGCGACTCTGTCTTCATTGTCTTACTGCAGTTTTGTGCCTGCTGAACTCTTTCCACTGCATATTTGACCAGGTAGGACTGTAGCTGGCAAGGAATATCTAGTCTGCTTTCTCAGGCTATTGCTACTATGTTATTATACGTATGAGATACTAAACTTAGGCCAAGATGTGGGGAACTGCTTTGCTGAGAATTCTTTTTTTTTTTTTTTTAAGATAAGCAACAGCAACTGTACAGCTTTTTTCCACTGATAGAGGCATGGTACAAGGAAATGGGGTTTGTGGTTCTTGATTCCAGCATGTAAATACTGGTTTAAAGTAAATCACTGATGAAGGTTCATTGGACACAATACAGATGTGTTTGTAGACAATGTATCTAATAGCATGATCACATTATTAAAGTAAGTTTGAGTATTAAATACAAGTGATATCAGTGTTCAGAATGTAGAATCTTTGCTTTCTTAAACATTAGAAAAATCAAAACCAAACAACAAAACCAAATTGGCACAAACTCCCTTCCTAGTTCAGTTAAAGGAATAAATGACTTAACATTCTGAAAACTGTGAATATGAGAGTCACAGTGCTTCATCTGCAGTAGATTTACAATGTTTATCAAGACAGGGTTCCTAGAATAAAGCAGTAAAGGGATCACTGCATTAGGATTATACATCCTAAATACCAACCTCAAGATAAAATGCAAGGTGATGAAATGCTGAAGACTACAGAGCTAGTAGTAAGTGTGTTGCATTTCTGTACTTGACTGCCCAAGACAATTCTGTCTCCAAAGTAAAAAAAAGCTTAGGAAAAGGACATAAGTTTGGAACTTGCTTGTGTTGGAAGACGGTTTCTAAAGGCTTATATTGCCCATTATATGTTTGACAGGTTATATTGCAGGAGCCATAATGTGATGTGATGTTGCTATTTTAGTTACATTGAGTTATTCTTTTAGAAAGACAGGTGCAGTGAATAAATGTAGATAAGTGGTAAGTGAAGTTTTATGATCGTAAACTTTATACACTCTGCATAGCTACCTTATTTTCATTAGTCAAGTAATACACTGCATTTTAGCACAGTACTACCCCCAAGGAAAAATAAACAAATTTATCTATTGCAGATTATTGTTCAAACACACTGGTGGTCTGTGTGCCTACAAACCCACATTAATGCAAATAAACATTCAACTGTTACTATATTACATGCCACTAAAAAAAACAGGTATATTGAATATTAGAAAAATATTAGAAATATGAAATATGATCTGCGAGTTTTACAATCAAATCTCATTTCACATTATTTTTAAAACTACCCATTTCTGTCTACTTGCATCACCTTCCTCATCTCTGTCTCACTATTCACCCTTCTTTAGACAAGACCTATTAAAACTGAAACTGTTCCAACTCTGGAGAAAATGGAAACCTTGAACTCCATTTTGTATACACCATTTTGTATTTGACAGGTGGGCCAAGAGGCAGCAAAACACTCTAGAAGGCTTTTGAACAGCCATAGGTATACTGTAAGTTAGAGCACAAGCTCAGCATGATCTATGATCATTGCTCTGGATAGGCAAATCAAGTAAAGTGTTTGAGTTGTAGATATTTATCACTTTGGAACCTTTATTCTCTGAAGTCACAAAAAATGGATATTGTCTCAATGAAGGAGTTCAGAGAGGTGGTCATAATGGATGATTAATTTTAAGCAGAACTTGAGCAAGCTGAGAGAAACAGTGTCTTATGAATATGAAGCAGGGAATTGATTACTCTTATTGCTTCAGTTCAAGTGTTGAGTTACAATATTTGTGATAAATGTTTGGTCATAAATTTCTTCTTCTAACCCTCACTTAAAAATTGAGCGATTGTGGGTTCAGTTTTGCAAGTAGTGATTCTAACAGAGGTCATTACCCAGACAATCAGAGGTTCATTAAAGTTAATTTCTGAGAATTAACAGAATCACAGAATCACAGATTCTGTGAATCACGTATTCCAGAAGAGCTAAGAATGAGAATGGTTGAATTGAATCTTACAAGGAAAGGAATTTCAGTAGAAAAGCTGTGAGGACGAATTATTTAATCCTGTTCGTAGGTGAACCAGAATATAGTATAAGAACTATTTTTTATCAATCTAGTGCTCTCCAAAAAATACAGTCACTCCGCTCATCCATTTCAAAATAGAGAACTGAGCTATTAGGACAGCACCAAGTGAAACTTGGAGGATTGAGTTCTTCTCCCCAGACTAGAAGGTGGCATTAAGAATACTGTGGGATGTGTCACAGGGCTGTTTGCAGTCACCATCTCTATTTGCAGAGTTTTTTGTGCCTAGCCCTAAAACTATTTTCTTCTAGCTTGAACTTTCCACCAAATCTGAGAAAAAACCTATTGCAAAGGACTATTCAGGAGGCTTCAGGGAATACTTTGAAAAAAGATTGAATAAATGACAGTTTTAGTGTATTTCTAAACTCTGTTGTTTCTGAGGTCCACCTGTAAGCAAATCATTAAAAATGTTATCTGCCTTTTCCATCAGTGAGAACTTCCTCATTTAAATCTACAACTTCTACATTTAATCATTAGCTCGTAGATTTAAAGACACTCAAGTTTCATGATGTTTTCACTCATGCTTTTTTCATGTTGCGTTTAGTTGTTTACAGCAGAAGTCATCAGCTCACACATGTTTTGCAGGTAAGTATATCAATAATCTGAAGCTTTTGAGCTTTTAACATGAATTGGGAAATGAGGAAAAAGAATTTTAGGATTACTGGTCAAGAAATTTTTGAGATGCTTAGTTTTTTCAGAATGTTAGCTTCATGTTTAGGTTTTTATTTCTGTACTTTAACCCAAACCGTTTATTTACTTTTCAATATTCAGATTTCTTCCTCCTAAAGAGTATTGTAATATAGGTGGAAGTGTATAGGCAGTGAAAAACATGTAGTTGTACACACTGCTTGTTGCACTACTCTGTGCACATTGGCAGATAGTATATGGATGTCAATAGATTTTCCATGCAACACGGGCTTTGTTAAAAGAATGTGAAACTCCACAGAGAATAGTTCCTGTTGAGTAATTACATCCATTAGCATGAAGGACACTTGGCTTTATCCCTTTCTTATCCCTTTTCTTGGAGAGGCAAAATGATTATCTCATAACTACCTGACTTGCATTGTCATATCTTATTACTTGACCAATTTAACAACACGCAGGGCAAATATATTACAAAGGCAAAGCTCTCAATGTTAATTAGTCAGAAGCAGATAAGAAAGAGAACATTTTAAGGCTGAAAGAATTTGTGTCTCAGAAGGGAAGCACCATTTTACAGAAATGGGATATTTCTTATTTAGGAAACGTTTGTAAAATCTTTGTGTTACAGAAAGAACTACAGACTTTTCACAGACTTTGTGCAGACATTTATATTTCTGCCAGCTCCTTAAAACCTCTAATAATCATTTGTGTGGCAAGATCCATCTTTATACTTCATTGCAGCTGCCTCTGGTAATGATTAGGTACTTTCATGGTAGTGATTTGCACAAGCAGAAGATAGTACTGTGTGACTAGTCCAGGCAGAGACAAAATGAATGTAAGCAAGTACATGAACATGTTTGGGTTTTTCTCTACCTGTGGTCATTATCTACCTTAAGACATGTAAACAAAGTACCAAATTAAGAGTGCCTAGAGTTTTTGTTGTTCAGAGTTAGTGATCTAGGTGACTTAGCATTCACCTTTGTTTCAAGAGTTGTCTGCATAGTATTTCTTGAATCTTTTCTTGTTATGTATATTTTGAAGAACTGATTTTCATGTGAAATAGAAATAGCTATCTGAGTAATCTGGTGTAACTGGATTTGAAATCAGGAAATTACTGATTTTTAAAACTTTTTTTTTTAATGGTGACTAAACTGAAATATTTGTTAAGGTCCTAAACCAAGATTTTTTTTCTTTTTTTTTTTTAGTGGATTATGTACTTTCTTTGGCATGAGGTTTGAGTAAGATTGTTATTCATGTCATATGTCTTATGGATGTTCTGTGTCCTGATTGCATTCCATATCCTTATATGTTGTCTATTGCCAAGAACAGACCTCAATCTTGGCTCCTCAAAGGAAGTCATCCCCATGTATATCAACAATTTATCAGCAGATCTAGACTTTGATACCAGTATTCTATGTGGCAAATAAGTTGTCAGCAAACCTAAAGACCAAATAATTGTTCAGCTTTGCAAAGAAAACTAATGTTGGTAAATAGTTGTAGAGGGGCAAAAAATTTTGTTGACTGAAAACTTTGAGGTATTTGTGAAAGCAAAGGAATAAAACAAGTAAATTTAGATACCCTACTAAGAAACCTGTTAATGGGAATATTTTATAGGGGTTACCATGATGAATTGAAAAGTTAGAAGCCAGCCCTGTTGGTTTCAGAATGAGCTGGTCAGCAAAAATATTATCCTTTGAATATGAAAACTTGCATCATTAAAGCAGCAAAAGCATAGACATCTATAAATATTTTATAAACATGTTTAAGTTTTTTAAGATCAAGGAATTTACAGTGAATGTTATTTATAAGAGACTATGACTTATCTTTTCACAGCATAACTGAAAAGATAGTTAAACCAGAACATGTGCCATGGCAGGCATGCTACTGGCCATTCAAAAATCGTGTGAAGGGGACCAACACCAAACAAGAGGTTTTTTGTACACTTCTGAAAGGGAATGTTTAGGGAATGTAATGTGTCACTGCATTTAAGGGATATAATATCAGAGGATCATTTGACTGTATATGTGCTATCTGGCTGAACAGGGAAGATTTAGACCTCAGATCAGAGAGATCAGTCGAATTATTACTTCAAAGCTCTAAAAAAGTGTAACTGCCTTCCAAAGAAGATTCTGTGGCTGTTTTACATCTCTGTCTTCATAAATATCATAAAATACCCTAAATCATAATATCAGTCCAAATTGATGAATTTGGAGTGAGCTCGTAGAGCTGCAGCAATATTTATCAATAAAGTGTCTGGGATTCACTTCCAGTTAAATAGCTAGCTATCCATGCTAGTATAAAATGACAGATTTTTTTTTCTTTTTTTGCAAGCTGTGAATGATCTATTTTCATGCATCACATGCATAAAAGGTGCACACTTTTTAAATAATCCTGAACACCAACATCCACTATCTTAGTGCATATTTAATAACTTCAAAAGCATTTTAATCTTGTGCTGTAGTTTTTCTTGCTGATTACTAGTGTAGAGCCATGTAAGTAAACATATCATTGAATATGTATAATATTTTCTGTCAAAGGTAATTATAAAATATTCTTAAAAGTCTGCATGTATGCTGGGTAACAGACTCAGTGCATGCTATTGGATGGAGGGTTCTTTACTGCATTTAATTGTAATAGCTGTAATCATGCTGTATCTGGCTGTATTCTGACTTTCAGTACTGGGATGTGTTTATAAAGTTTGCTAAATGATTATGCTGGCATATTGACTTGAGTTGTTTCAGAGCTGAAGGACAGATCAGAGGTTCTTCCAAAATCTTCAGCAGCATTGGGTCTTAGATCCAGACTTAGAAGTTCTCATACTTACTGAGGCAAAGTACTGCCATGTATTCCCATAGGATGATTGGTCAGTGTAGGCAAAGGTTTTCAATATTCAGTTTCTAGAAAGGTGAATTATTGAACCCACCTCTAAACAATTCAAATAATTGCTCCCAGGAAAAGAAAACCCTATTGATCTAGACTTTTGTTTTACTTAACCAAAACAGTTTTTATGAACTTCTATTCCACATGAAAGCCACTGTTTTAAAAGTCATGTAGAAGTCAGTTGAATTCAGTAAGAGTATTTAAGATTAGTAGCCTTTATTCTCAGAACAAGGTTGTAGGCTTAGGTTCTTGAACAGAATGATTCCTGTGGCTTTAAGGTTTGTCAATAAAGTAAAAGTATTGGTTATTGGGAGGAGGAGGGGGTTAATGAAATACTACGCTGTTAAATTAATTGCAGAATTACTAGTGATTATGACAGAGGCCAGGAATTCACTATATATAACCAAGCACTGATTAAAAGGTGTGGAAGGAAAAGTGGTCTCTTGTGGCTTTAGCTTCTTGCTGCAGAACTGTATTGCAGGCCTTCTTCACACAGAAATAAATTCAGAACACAGTGCTGATAGTGGCACCAAAACTGTTGCTGTGCCATTTAAATAACAATGCCAAAGTTCTAGGAGAAGCAGCATTTTTCAAGGTTGTTCACAACAGTATTTTCATAATTGTTGCATGGCTTTCTACTTGGAGACCTGTAAATAGATGCTTCATTGTGGCTCTAATTAAAAATTAAATGTCTGTTATTAAATTATGCATTGCCCTGTGTCCAGGCACATGTCTTTAATATGTTTCTATGTATTTCATATTATATTTTGATGTTTTTTGCGTGTCTTGTGAAACCCATTCTTCCCTTATCCTTTACATGGCCGCTTTACTTGGGGAAGTGAGAGTAAATTGGTGACCAGCATACATGTATAGCTACAGCATGGATGTGCTCCGTACAGCCGAGACCTCTGAAGTGCTCAGCTGGACAAAAACGTTGGTGGAATGACAGTGTAAGTATAGAAGGACACTGTGCTTCACTCTGTCTTCTTCTGCAAGTGTGTCTGGGAGATCAGTAGGAAAGTCTTTTTCCATCAGTTGGATTCTTTGTTGAATTAGGACTCAAACTTTTCTCTTAGTCTAATGGGGTTTCAGTGTTCTGTAGAATCCAGCCTTACTCTAACATAATGGCAGATGGTATAAAAAGACACAGTTGATTCCTTGGATCTGTTTAACATTGATAAAATCTATAAGTCTTTTGATTAGGTAGTACCAGACTGGTCTCCATATTTTTTTTGTGGATTTTTAAGTTGCATTTTATTTCTAGGAATCAGAATATCAAACAGATACCTATGTGTGTATATATATATTAGGGAAGAGCTGAAAGAAAATAAATTGGTTTACAGTATAGAACAAATGCCATCTGACAGCATATCAAGTTGTGAAATGGAGCAGAAGCAAATACGTACAATGANCTGTTTTCATAGAAAGAAGTTGCAATGACTGCAAGCTATGCCAAACCAAACCTCCCCAGTCACTAATAGTAACCTGACAGGAAGCCGTGCAACTGTGTGTTGTGGAATCAAAAACTTTATTTAGCATGGTAAATAAATGACTGTTTCTGTTCTTATTATCTTCTTGGTAGTGTAGACATGATGTTTTGCCTGCCTATGAGGGAACCCTTTTGAGGTCATTAGTTTAGCTGCAAGTGTAGCACTGTAATTTGGGGAAATATGCTTGTGTATGATCAGAATAATTGTAGTTTGATTTGCTCTTCAGTTTCTTAGTTTAATAGTTTTATTACTGTCTGGCTGACTAGTTATTTTGTGTTACTGGAAGTGATTTCAATAAGTAATTATATTAGCAGGATTGAACATCTTAGCCTTTCAGCTGAAAGGTAATGGGGAATTATTTACTGTATTACAGTAACATGCTCATGTTTTGTACATTTGTTTGTTATCTATATATTATGGTAACTTTCACTGTGTTCTGGAAGGATACACACACAGTAGCTGCACTGATTCCAGTCCCAGGGATACAGTGAGGACTATTGTCTCTTCTTATAGTCCTCTTAAGTTTCTCAGAGTAGCCTATCTTGTCAGCTACAAATACTTACAATAACCTTGCACTCCTGATTCCCTGGCCTCCTTATTGCAACTATAAAAAACCGATTTTTGTTTGTACTCTATAAAATGTATCTCATCTGAATAAATACATATCACAGTGGATCAACTCTCTCTTAAATACAGTCAGTACAAATTTTTTATTCTGATAGAAAAGATCTTTAATCTGTGAATGGCTTCTAGATAGGTCTAATTTTGTTTCCTCTTCAAAGCAAAAGCAAGGTTTTCTCCAGGTTTTGTAATTGCAGTTCTTCAATAATCAGTAGTTGATTTAAGAGTGAATTGTGTTTAATTCTGGGAGTTTTCAGCATGTGCACATATTTTACTTACACTGTACGTCATAACAAGAGACACCTGGTACCTACCTCCAACTCACACAGCAGTTCTTATGACATGTTGGTAACAAGTCCATCAGGCCAGAACTGGGGTCTCATGCAGTGAGCCTCTGCCCTCCTACTAGCAATGATGATGCTCGTTTTATTAAACCACTAGCTAGACAATTATAAAGATTGTGCTTATGTTTGGGTTCAAAACAAGCTAAAAATGAGAATCTACTTTCTGCGCTTCTAGTGTGCAAGAGGCTCCAACAGAATGAAATGTTAATGTTTTAAAAGATAAAGTCGTGGAGCAGTATCCTGGCAAAAAGGGATAGTTACAGCCTTAAATGTGAAAACAGATGATGAGTGCAAGAGCCTGTTGAGGTAATTGTATTTCTGTTGACGACACCAGTTAGGCTTTTAATGGAGCAATATGTCTAGTTCTGGTGCACCGGTTAGGCTTTTAATGGCAATATGTCTAGTTCTGGTGTGCTTGAGGAAAGGTACAGAAAAAATGGAGCAGTCCAAAAAAGTGCCCTCTGGAATTATTTTCTAATTATTAGTTAGAGTGCCTTAGGTGAGACTTACCTTTTGCACACAATCTATCTTTTTTTTTTTTTTAAAGCAGCAGAGTAAAAGGTGGGAAAAATACCGTGTAAGTCCGTCTGAAAGAAAATTGCACCATTGTTAGTACTCGAAGTAAAACAAGAAGTCAAACAAGGCTTCTATGTATTTGTTTTCAAGAACAGTAATGGTGATTAATCATTGAAACAGTTCCTTGAAGAAACTGCTATCTTTTCTTTTGGTTAAAATTTAAACTACTTATCTCTAGAGGATTGCTTTCCTGAAGGAACAAGTTGTTAAGTTGAATACAAGTAAATGTATTAAATATAGTAGTTTTTCATATACAGTAGGTTAGATTTTCATGTGCAATATATACTTTTGGACCAGTACTGGTACGTTAAAATATGAGTACTTAATACAATGGATATAAATTGTTAAAGAAGATATGTCTAACAGGAGTAAAATATTCTGAAAACATTTTTAAAGGCTCCAAATCCAGTATTTCTGACAGATGGAATGTCTAGTCAAAGGAAGAAGTTAAATATATAACTGAATAAAGAACGGGAGAAACATTTTACAAAATCCATCTGAAATATGAAGATTTTACTAGACTATGTAAGTAGTGGCCTGTTATGGCATTAAGACTGTTGGGACAGATTGAAAAGCTGTATTCATTGGTAAAGCAGAAGCAAGGTAGATGGAAATTGCAGATAATGGACTAAAACCAAAATAAAACAGAGTCTGGATTTTGAATAAAATGTTTAAAACCCATGGAGAGAAGCAGTAATTGAAACAAAACCCATTTCCAACTTACACATTTGAATAGTGGAATAAAATTATGCTAATCTAACATATCTGCCTTATTGTGCTTTTCTGTTCATTATGCTGCATGCATAAGTATGAGATGGTTATTATCCCTTTGATAATAGTCCTTACTTATCTGCTTCAAATTGGTATGCTCTGTCTGAGCACTGCAAATGCTGTCTTTTGAAGGATCTTGTTTACCAAATGAGCTTTCTCTGCTTGTTATATTGTATTTTAATTTAGTTTTGTTTACATCATGTAAAATGTATCGCAAATGATATTTACTAAATTGTATTATAGGTTATTTGGTGCCTACATATTACTGGGTTCCTCCCACATCATCTCCGGAGGATTCCATATCTACTTCCTAAGAATTATGCTGCAGAATAAAAGTCAGTCATAACTGGTGTCCTACCTCTAGTCGGTAAGCAATACTGGGAGCTTCAGGGAAAGATGAGGCTGTCCTCATAGTGCACGTAATTATGGCCCTGGGAGGCATTTTGTTGGGAATTGTACTTGGTGATTGTTTCATGTTGGTGGCCTTAGTGCTTTGTTGATGTATGCATTACTTATTGCTGTGTTTAGCTTTAATTTTTCTGTGGTAAGCTTTTCCTGCTACATATTACTGTTTCAGAGTACTGTCCCAGTGTTCAGCATTTTGCTAACTCACATTAAATATTGGCCACACAGTAAGACAGGACTTTGTATTTGCAGTGAGGTCCAGAAGCGTCCCAAAGGATTTACTGTGACATGTTTTATGTCCTGAATTTCAAAATCAGCTCATCAGTCTAATGCTGAGCTCTTAATAAGTTTGGCCTTAAAGAGCTATTATAATCGTATCTCAATGTAATACAGATCTAAAAATAAGATGTCCAACTCTGTAAACCTTAAATGATCATCCTATCATTCCTTCCGTCTTGTGTTTAGGTTTGTTTTTTTTATTTCTCCTGAAATATTTTCTTTCTAGCACAGTTTCAGCATGAGGGATAGAGAAAGCCTTTCTTTGCCTCCCACGCTAAATTAGCCCTAAGACATTTGGTCGGTCCTCACTTGGGAGACAGGAATTTGAGCAACCTTGGGCAAAAGATAGATAGGCACTTTGGTCTCCCTTAACAAAAGTTCACTGTAAAAACTAGACTATTGCACAAAAAGTTTGGGGTTTGGGTTTTTTTCCACTTCTAAAAGAAAGCTGCGTTTGTCTGATCACGTAGGTGTGAATTAGTTGCACTCTGAAAAGGAGTAGTATGTGAACCTTCAGCTTCAGGCGTAAGCTGGGCACCGAAATGCTGAATGAAACTTGCCACAACTGAGTTTCTCAGTGCATTTCTAAAAATTAAAATTTCAGACCTGGAGGGATATTAGAAGTTTAAAGACTTTAAGAATTCCGTATGTACATATTGTAGGTACCACTAGGGTAGACAATAGTTTATGGGGAGAAGATGGCAGAACTTCACTTTCTGGGTGGTTTTTGCTGTTGTTTGTTCTTTTAAGTGTGCCTAGATGTTTATTTTAATCACTGAAGAGCATATTTTTGAGTGAGTTCTTATGTGAATCAGGGGAACATAAGAGCTTGAATTCAATACATAACATTTTAGGATATTCTGTTGGTTTGAAAGGAAAATGATCCTGTGCATTTTGTAAGTGCATTTGCCCTTTTACATATTTCATCATCATCAAGTAGAGTTGCAGCCAAACCATATAAAGTTCAGCATGGCCCAGGCTCCAGTACTCTGGAATTTCTGTTGTGTATGGTTGTAAAACGGGATTGTGAGCACCTGTTGAACAAGAATTCAGAGGAGCAAGCTTGCGGGTCAGGTTTAGGTGAGAGCCAAATCAGTTGTCAATGCATGCTGAAGACAGAGGCTGTCCTGTTTGACTCTCATAGAAGCCTGTGTGTGAGACCACATGTTTGCAAATTGTAGGTTTCTGCTAAGGTGAGTGCTCAGCTAAAAGCATGGTGTCTCAGAATGTAAGGGAGAACAGAATTTAGGATTCTGGACAAGGATTTCTGTCAAAGTTTCCATATGTGGAGTAGTTAGCCCTTGGGTTTTGTGGCTCACTTATAGATTTGGGGCATCTAAAATCTTCTTAAAATATGCTTTAGGATATCTAAGGATCTACTTTTTTGGGTCTCATCCTAAGTGCTTTGCTAAAGCACAACCAGAATTATTTTCAGAGGCACTAATGCTTTCTCACAGATGCTTCATGACCATTTGTATTCTTTAAATATCCAATAAAATTCTACCCTGAACATGTAGCTGGAAATTTGGCAACAATTCTTGGATCTGTAGTTTATTAAATGAATTCTACAGCTGCAAAGTTTTTAGCAATTTTTATTTTGGAAGTATATCAAAAGCTTTGCATTGTGTAAATGTGCATGAAAGACTTGTTTAAATTTAATCAGTGATGCATAACCCAGATTTAATCGTGGCTGGCTATCTGCAGGGCCCAAATCCCTTTCTCGGTGGGGGATGAGTGTTGAATCAAATACCATTTGGAGCCTTATTCTGCAAAATACAGATTAATCTCAGAATGGCATGAGAATCTTCTCATTTAATCTGATAACAGCGCTGCAGTTATGGAGCACTTAACAGTGTTGACCCGACACACTCTGAAAAGCAGTAGACCTAGATTCCTTCAGAGGTTGGTTGTGTTTGGTTTTAGCAGAGCACAACCTTCATGTCCTCCTGTACTTTAACTTCCTACCTGTTACAGCTTTTAAGGTCTATCCATGCATTATGGTAAATGCACAGCCACCAACTTTCAGTTTCTAAGACCTTCTCTTAGCATTTTGCTGATTTTATTTACCTTGCTACCCTTCATATGTGTTTGATACATAAAAAACAGCTTAAAAATTTGCAGTCTTTTGTTGGAAAAATCTTTGAATTTGAAGAAAGTTATTAGAATGCACTCATCAAAAAATAACTGATTTCCAGACAAATACTGTCTCAGACTTATGTTGGATGTGATTTTTAGGGGGGCAGTCCCCAGGTTTTCCAAACCTATTTTGAAGTAGTTCAACTTTGACATGTCAATAACTGAGATGGTCCTAAAATAAGTTGAATAATCCATCTTGTGCTTAGCAGTTTTATATGTAGGAGTGGTTGCTGTAAATGATTTACTTTTACTTTTGAACAGACAAATAAAACTATTACAGTGCGTGTTGTAGTCTTTGGGTCAGCTGTAATGGCAGAAATGATCCTCTTGAGCTTTTCTGGTACATTCAGAAGAAAAACGAGACTCGTGTTCTTTTATGGTACTTACAGGAAGTCAAGCATGTATTTTTGCAGATTAGAGGTTTTGACATGACAATAGGAACAACAAATGTCATCCACAGGAACAGTTAGTGTAATCTACATACTTAGGCCACCTGTGAAAACCAAGTGTTTGGAATTGGAACATCATGCTGTGAATATAGATTAGCATGAATGTTTTCAAGCATGAAACAGGAGTGTTTGCTAATTTGCCAGGATACATTGTCTTAAGTGTTTCATGACTTCCAGGTTTGAGCAATAGAAATGGAATTAAAGATGCAAGAATGAAAGGTTTCTTTTATAACACATGGAAATCTGAAAATGAACCTGATACATCCTCCAAAGTTTTATTTTCAAAGTGCTCTTGCGCATATAAAAGTAGCGTGTGTGATATATTCACAGACAGTTATTAATTCTCTGCCTTGGAAGAGCCCAAAGAGGAAATAAAATTTGTATGCTCTTGTAGTGGCAAATAAGTTTCTTGATTTCTTGGTGATAAAAGAAATAAAATACTAGAAGTAATATTAGTAACGTATGCCTGAAAGTGATTTCCTCCTAGACTTGCTCCATAAGCCTCTAGGGAGTTGGGTTAGGGTGGCTCAGCCTGGGAGTCCTGTAAATCCCTTTCCCCCCTGAGTGTGGTGATTGGCTCTTTCCAGTAATCAGGAATGTCCCATTTGTCGTGACCTGTCAAGGCTGATAGCAAGTGATCTCACAGTGCTATTTGATCTTTTTGTTTTGTTTCATTTTTCATGTTCCACTAACAGGCAAAACATGATTCAAAAGAATTCAGAAAGGAGACTGGTTGTGCTTATTCACATACAACTTCTCAGTAGTATGGTCTAATGAACATGGCAAAGAGCTTCAACAATGATTTTCCAGCTCACTAACTCTTGCTTTAAAGATCACTTTTAATTTTAAACCTAAGGAAAAAAAGGTGTATTAATAAATAAATATAAATTAAGGCTTTAAAAAGCCACTGTTCCTACCTACAACTTCTCAATAACCTTTTTTTTCTCAACAAACACTTATCAGGTGCAGTATTCTAGAGAGAAAAATACGTGACATTTATCCTCCCCTGTTGTGTGCAGACTAGATGCAGAGATCACAGGAAATAAATGCGTTAAATGTTGTTTATTAGCACATTTGAACTTGATTACTTTCTCATCTCTGTTCCTTTTTTTTTTCATAGAATGACTGAAAGTACATTTTTACTTAGTAAACCTGAACTTAAATAGGAGGAGTGGTGGTTTGCTTTACTTTCTGTTGATATATTTAATATCTACTGTGTCAGATGTTTATATAAACAAAAATAATATCTGTTACTAGAGTTGGTTACATATGTCTTTATTTTTGTTAAAAATAATCTGGACAGTGTATAATAGCAAGTGCATTTCTGTTTTATTACTGTTTAAAAGTTTCAGTATGTGTAGGATATATGTATTAGTTCAAAGTTTTATTATGCTTTAAGTATCGTAGCTGGGACTTTGTTTTGATTTGTTCATTTAGGACCTAAGCAAAAGTGCATGGAGATGTTTGTAATAAACTCTCCCATAGCTACCAGTGGATTTTTAAATCAGAATAAATATCTCATTGTTTGTTCTAACCAAGGATTTCATTGAACTAGTAAACATTCTAAACTATAAAGACTGTTTTGGAATATATTGACACTAACACCTCTTAGCTTGGTCCCAAAGAATACTGAATAAGCAATCTATAAGAAATTTAATGAAAACATGTATTTATTAAAAATCTTACTAGTGTTTTTTAAATTCAATTGAATTTTTAAGTCAGGAAAGGAGCTGGAGGAGCCATAGGTGAGTATTGTTTGGGCAGGTGAAGAGAGACAATTTGCTTCCAGTCCTTTCTAATTTTAGTTTTCAGTCTTTTAATGTGACAGCTCTTTCTGGTTAGCAAACTTATCAGCCAAGTATGATAGCTTCCATCACCATTTGTGGCTTTGGTTTTTCAAAGGTAGGATCCGGCAAGTCTCTTCTTGGTGTGTATTCATTAGATCTGCACTAGTATTTGATAAATAACTACACTGTGTGATGAGGCAGACAGGTGGTTTAGTTGTCTGTGAATCATAAACCTGACGTACACTAAGCTCTGTTCTGATTTTTCTCCCAATCTTTTCCTCTGAATTATGGTTACTTAGAGAAAATGCCAATATAAATCAGAAACATCCTATTTTATACAACCTGTTAAGTAGAAGTGCTATGCGTGTAGACCTGTTATTCTGATAGGAAGGTCTGTTAGCACTTCATTTGCTAAATACACCTGTCTCTCAGCCTGAACTGTTCTTGCTGCTAGTGTGCCTAATCAGTAAGGAATTAATTCAAACTCTATTTATATAAATTGGAGGGGTTTTCTGTTCTCTATACAAACGAGATACTAGGCATGCTTCTCAGTGGGTGCAAAAGATTTAGTTCTTGTCTTGCATTTCCAGTGTTCCAGGGACTATTGCAGCTGAGGTTTAACAGATTATTCTGACTTAGAAGTATCTGTGGGATAGTCTTGATTTACTGTTAGTTTGACTTGTAGGACTATATACCACTAATTGTCTGATTAACTGTTGAAATTACTTAGGAACTACAAAGAGATTCCTCATTAGTTTCCAGAAAATAATACATTTATCAACACTTAAGCAGTTAACTGTGTTAATATCCGTCCAGATTAGATTTATGAGTTAATACTGCATTGAGATGAAGGGGATAATAGATACCTTGCCACGAGACTGTTTCAAGCCGTCTGCAGCCTTAGGCAGACATCCTATACATGCCACATTTAAAAGGTTAGCTCTGTATCTGGAATAATGTTTAGAGCCTCAGGCTCAAATTTGACTATGGTTTGCTTGATATCTACTTTTGCAAGGATATAAAGCAACTATAAACCTGTCTAACCAAGCTGTTAATGCCAGTTTATAGCTGTTCTGGAGGTTTGGAATGATGTGAAGTGGTGGGAGTAAGAGAAGAAAATCTGGCCCTCAGTTTTGTTTGTAAAAGGAAGTTGAGATTTCTGAAGCACAATTAAGTAGAAATTTAAAAATAATTTCAATTGTGTGGCAATTTACATGCTTGCATAGTAAAATTATACGAAAGACCCTACTTGCACTTTCCTTAGGAAATATTCAGCAGGTGCACAATCTACTCTCCTTTTATACAAACACAGAGATCCATTACAGCATCATAAACCCTTGAAAACTGTAACCCATAGCATAGTTCTTGTAATCTTTTATAGTTTAAATGATTGAATATCAATAACAAGGATGGGCTGAGGAAAGGAAGTCTGTTGATTAAAACAAAGTATATATTTGCATGACTAAAATATTGGGTTCATTTTTTCAAGCACAAATTTAATATATAAGGGGGGTGTGGAATGTGGAAGTGTCTGTACTGACTTTAAAAGCATATTCTAGTGAGGTTTATTCTAAAAAATGGTAACATGCCAGTCTATTATAGTTATGTGCTAGGGTGATAAAGAGCTTCATTATCTGAGTGAAGAATGCTTTTTCAGTTCATTATGACAGAATTTTTGATAGAAGCAACTTCAGAAATCCCACTAATTAAATCTATTTTTAGCTCTTACTTTTCATATTGCCAAGTATGAGGAGATTCTAAAAAGGAATAATTTACTAAGTGGAATAAAAATGAAGGGAAGAAACAAGTCAGTATGAAAGGTCACTGTCTTTTTCAGAATACTGTGTGAGGAGTATAGTTTAATATTTTGACACTTTTTATGTCATGGATTTGGTGTTTCTTACTTCCAATAAAAAGAGCAGAAAACTTAATCATTAAACCATAACTTATTCTTGAGGGGTTCTGGGAGATTAATTCTTCATTCTTGCAGGTATAATGGCAAAATAAATGTGGCATCTTGAATTGGAAGTGGATGAGAATTCTGTTGCAGGCAGTATGTTATGTTTTTAAGTGTGTGCAGTTCCTCTCAACCAACCTTAAACTCTTTCAAGCAATCAAAATACATTTTGATGATTGATGTATCAACCCATTGCTAGGTAATTCTGTTTTTCCACTTGAAAATTAAGACTCATTAGTCACTCATGCCCACTGAAGACAATAGGACTGTCAGAATTTTAAGAGAACTTATGGAATTATGTATTCTAACAAAACTAGGCTTGGAAGAGTCTTGAAGGCCTTGGAAAATTCTAAGGTGAAAACAGGATCTAATTCCAACTAGGATCTTTCTGTAGTCAGTTGAAACTAGGAATGATTCATCCCATGTATCCTGGATACCTATTTTAGCCTAAAGTTCCATCAAATTAATTCTTCATTTCATTAATAATTGCTGCACATATTCTAATAACTTAAGGTCTTTCAGAGACATGGCTTGTGTTCAAGATTCTGTATTTCAAATGCAAGTATACGCATAGCTAAAGAATTTCTGGTTGTGGATTCTTTATGTAACGGCAGTAAAATTATGTGTGGGATATAGATATTGCTTATAAAATAGATAATATTTCTGCCATTAAGGACACAGCTTATTTCAAAATGCTTATTTAACTTTATTGCAATTCATCTTACCTTCAAAAGCAGTCAAAACCTTGTCCAGAACTCAAAAGTTATTAGAAGGAAAAAAAATCCACCACCCCTCAATTTGTTTCCACTACAAGGAGGAAATGATATGAGTTAGAATCTGGTTTTGATAATCATCACTTGAAGAAGGCAAAATGCCATAGCAGTAAGAAATCAGTTTGGCCTACTGCCCATTTGAATAGATTTATTAAATCAAAGCAAGTATTAACTGCCAAGAATATTTCTAGGTGGTTTAAGCCAATATCCATTGTTCACTGAGATGAGAACCTCCATTTAAGGTGATGGGTACTTTCACAAATGCAATTAAATATAGGCAGAAATTTAAAAATGTGTATTTCACCCTTTTCCTGGACAAGGGGGGTGGTGGTATGTTGCTTTACCCTGAGTGTATGGTACAGTATTTTGAGTTTCAGTGTACAGGCTGTGGGAATCTTATGATAAAAGCATACAATGCAATTATTTTTTTATTGGAAATAATGTGAATGTAATATTCACTTCCAAGGGAATTTCACTGTTATTTGGCGTCAATTAACTTGATGTAAAAACAATTTGTTACAATTCCCATGTAAAGCAGAAATATTTATCTTAAGTGGCAAATTATGCTTAGCTCTTTTGATTTTTATGTTGATATAATTTTATTCCACTGTAACTAATTTAACATTAATTAATGTCCAGATTAGCATTTCAATGCTAATACATCAACATTGGAAATTGCTAGGATTTTCCTTTTGGACAGTGTAGCTGGCACATGTAGTTGGGAATTTGGGAGCACTCTTTTTTCCTCATTGGAAAACTGATGGAACTGCCTTTCTGTCATATCCTGTATTGCTGAAAAACACAGCAAATGGGATTCTCCATGGCTCCATTGGTGTGCTTTAGAATAAGTGTGAAAGCATCCAGGTATTACTCCGGCCTCATCGCTGGGGGATCTGTGTGCCTCAGAACCACCATGAGCGATAGGACTAGCTTCTCTGCAAAGCAGGGGTCTCACTCGTCTTTAAATGAAACTGTGTGATCATTTGCTAATGCCCTTCAAAAATCCACTGAAATACATAAAAGCAAGTACGTAGCCAATCATTCTGTCTGTTTCCTGGCACTAAGTCTAGTGATTCTAGGGCAAGATTTTTATTCTTGAAGGAAACCTTTCCATAGTCTTGTCCTGTTGACTTGCATTATTGCAGACGTTAGAAATTTTGTAAAGGAAGTGATGTGTTCTATCAGCCTTGAAAATTCTTTGGCCATTTTTGACTTCTATTGCATTATGGACTAGGATATACAAAATGTATAAATAGCATAGTTATAAATAAGTATACACTTAATTCAGGAAGATATTACCCCAGTCCAAAGTTGTGCATCTTCAAGCAGTGGAATTGCTATCAATGACTTCTTAAAACAAAACTGGAAATAGTGCTGTTATGGTCGTAACTGCACAAGAAGGTAATTTATTTTCTTACAATATGCCAGTTCTGTGTTTCTAAGAAATTATTTTCATATTGTTATTTTCTTTCATTTTAATGCAAGTGCAGGCCACTGCGGAAGGAAGGACCAAGGGTGTTCCCTAAGGAACTCTTGTGTCAGTACAGAAAATAATTTTTTACAGGTAAAATACTTAAAACTGAGTCTTCATTAGGGCCCTTTGTTCCACAACTACTTGAACAAGCTGTGGTGTCCAATTGTCTTTGTCCTGATTGTGAAATAACCCTTTGTCTTGACTGTGAATAGCCTGTGAACAGGCTGCTGTTTCGGAAGCTGTGTTTGCTGTTCAATGAATGTTTTATGCAGACAGGGTTTTTTTGCCTGCAGATTGTTTACTGCTTGCCCAAGGAATGACATAAATTATAGATAAATTCACCTGGAAATGAACTTTGCAGTGATTCAATGGATACATATGAAGAAAGAGCAATATGCAAGGTCGCATGTTCCTTATCCATAATACAGACCCATGGGTAAGACTACTTCTAAAATGTCCTCATGTGTGAAACAAAAATTACTTTCTGTACTTACATATTAGGTGCACAGTAGATAACTTTGTGCTAGTCAGGTGTTTGCTGGGGTGCTTTCAAAGAGAAGCTGATGGCTCAGTTTCCTTTAAAGGAATCCAATTGCATGCACCGAAAGTGCAGCGAAAGCTGAACGTGTGGTAGGTGAGGTCACTCAAGGCATCTTTGTCTCCTGTGGTTAGGAGACATTCAGAACTACAGTACTTCTCCAGTGTGCACAAACTGCATATTTATTCTTCCTGTGATGTTATGCTGTTACACCAGCAGTCAGCTGTGTGTTAGCATGTTCACTGGGAGCAGAACAAAGCACCTGAAGGCTGAAGAATAGACCGAGTTGGTGACAAGCATCCTTGTGCTTTGCCTTGGCTACCAAGAGCTCACATTTCCTTTGTCTCTTAGAGGTGTTGGAGAGCTGGCTATGCCCCACCAGGTGCTACTGAAGATGACTTCCTTGATGTCTGAACTGCTGCATACAAATAATTTCTTAGGAAAATAATGAGTACTGGTATACAGTGGCTGAAGAAGGAATCCAGGTCTTCGAAGCTAAGTGCATCCCATGAGTTGGCTCTATAAGGATACAACTCATGCTACTCAGAGGGTAAATTATTCATTGTTATTCTCAGTCCTTCTGTCAGGTACTGCACAAGCGTTGGAAGAGATGCTTCTTCCAGCCTACAGAATGCAAAAGTGATTTCCGTGAGATTTCAAAACCAACCCGTGGCACAACCAAGAAATGTATTCAAGAATCTACCACTTTGGATTGCTGCCTTAATAGCAGTTCCACCCAGACCTTTCCTACAGTGCTATATTTCATGTGATTCAGTTATAAAGCTGATACATAAAGATTTTTTTGACAGCCAGATGTTTTTTTAGCCTCTGCAGCAGCAGAGCTATGGTGCATCCCAAGAGCATCCTTGGGACTGATCTGCCTTGAAAGTAGTGCTGTGTCATGTGTTAATGATCTGTTACACTTGCTAGACATCGGGAGGATGAAGTTTCTTTGTCATTGTTCAGTGTAATATACTATATTAAGAAGTAAACAGCCCATGCAAGCTATCATTCTGTGATAGCTTGAAAGCTATGACCTGCAGCAAGGTAAATTGTATAGCCAACCAAATTCCAGACTTGCTAAATGGGCATTTATTTACCTTGAAATGGGATCCCTTTGAAACACAGGCTGTTTCAAGTAGCAGGCATTTGGCCTTTTGTAAGCTTTGTTTTCATCTTTTTGTACAAATTGAAGTGTTGCACTGGAAATAAAAAGAAGAGACAGTGAGATGTATCTTGTGTGATATTGCGAATAGAAAATATAAAAAACAGCCTGGATTTTTAAAACAAAATTAATTTAACAGAATACATTTAAATTACTCCGAAATAAGTAGGACAAGCCGGCAAACGCTAGGGAATTCAACATGAAAGTCTGATTCAGATCACATGGATAATTCATACTTCATATTCCTTTTCCTTCTAGCTGAGAATAAAGTCAGGACTACTATAAATTAAAATTTTTTTTTTCCTCCTACTAGAAATAACTTTGTATTTCTTTGCACCTTATTATTTACCTGTAACTATCTTTATATAAGCATATTTTCTGAATTGCTAAAAACTCCTCTGTGCTGCCTAACTGTTGGTTTTTGTTGTTGGTAGTGGTTTTTTGTTTCAAAATTTCCTCTCATTGTTCTTGCCCCTTAAAAATACCAGTTTAGTAAATTATTTCCATCCAAGTCATCTGTCCTTGTCAAGGCTCTCCCATCTTCCTTAGCATTTGATCCAAAGTGCTTTAAAGATAGTGGGAACTGCCCCATTTTCCGCACAGGTAATTTTTGAAAGAGTCATTAGATTTCAGTATACTCCCTAGAACTAGAAAGCTCCAGGTGTCTTGAGGAGTAGGTCTGATCTCTGCTCTAGAATACTTATTTTAATTTGAATAATGTGAATTTACTCTCCTCAGAGTTGTATAATTCACTTCACATGAGTGTTTTGCCTCTTCTTCACAGCCACGTTCTGTTTTGAAAAGAAAAAGGCTTTGGCTTTTACATACTTCTATATGGTAATGTGGCACTGAGGTATGACACAAAAAGCTATACTGGTATGAGTTTGAGTGACTGGTTAATTATCTTAAATGAGATCCTGTAAAACTTTTGTTCTTCTCAGTGTAACAGGATGTTCTGTAAATGAAGCATATTTTATAACACAGCGTTTCAGAAAGATTTTGGACAGTTGTCAACTGTTTTTATTGGTGTGATTTCTCATATACCTGTGACCTGTAGAGTTAGGTGCTTTTCTTACCATCAAGTGAATTGTATAGACTAGAGAGACAGGAACAATTACAGTTAAAAATTACAAGATCTATGGTCATCTGTATGTTAAAGAGAAACTCTGACCATGTCCAGTAGCTCTAGCACATCTTGAAACAAAGAGTCTTTGTGGCATTGTCCGTTCAGATGCCGCACAAATGGGTACAGCAAGCAGTACTGCCATTGCAACCCTGCCCAGGGTGTGCAAACATGAGACAGCTGCCTTTGGTATGTGGCATTTGTGTAATACAGCACTCCGCAAGCTCTCTGCAGGGTGTCTGCATGAGACAGGCTGTTAATGTCATTACTTGGTCGGGGGGATCTTTGTCTCCTTTTTATTGAAAGGATAAAAGAAATTAATAAGAAAGGATGCTTGACTAGGATCTTCTAACATGCTTCTCCACAAAAACCTGAGCAGTGGGAACCCTCTTCCAATGCTGAGAGCTTTGATCCCGTGAATTGCTAATATTTATGGATGATGTATAATACAGACGTTAAGCGTCTCCACACCCTTCATTAGGTATACGGCTGTCTCTTAGTGGTATGGTTGCTTTGAGTCTGAAATTGTTTAGCTGAAATGATTCATGTCCGTATTTCCATTTTAAGAATGTGGCTTAATCTTACAACAGCAAAATATTAATTCTTGTGTTCTTTGGATGTTGTTTTACATCATTGTTCACACTCAGATTTTCTTTTATAGCTGAAAATGTATGATAGAATTGCATTCTATTATTACTATGTAGTAAAGAAATTTGCAAACTTCATAAGCTAAAAAGACACCTTAATGCAACAGTGTTATCTTCTGTGAAATATCTTGCACAATTACAATCTTAGACAACTAGGCAATTTATTTCCCAGATGACATATCTGCAAATATCCATTCTCATTCCTTGTCATTTCAACATTGTACATGCTGGCCTAACTGCCAACTAGTATGTTGGGTTGAATGCAGTTTCTACCCTCATACTCTGCTTCAAATACATTCAGTCCTTAAAAGAAATTTCATTGTGTAGCTTTACATCATCTAATTCACATATAAAATCTTCACAAAATGCTCAGTTTTAGGAAGAAATTTCCTTGATGTGTTTGGAAAAAAAACAAAGAAAGAAAAAGAAATTCAGCAGAATGGATTTTTTCCCATTCTCTAAGCAAGAAAAAGTTAAGTGAGTCAAATTCATCCTAACTTTAGAATCAACCCAGAGAACATACAGCACACACAGTAAAAAGCAGACTTATCTATAAAAACACCTGTAAAACGAAAATTTGGTTTATTAAGCATTATCATTTCCCTTGCAACACTTTTTCACTGTTGCTTTTTGAGTAAATTCCTATTGTGCAGCATCATTTAAAATGTATTCATTATCTTCATTTCCAGAGTTCTTTAGCATAAAGTTTGTTCTATAGCCGTGCACTATTAACCCAAATCCTTTTTGTTTATTCCTTTCAGTTATGCTTTATACTGTAAAAGAAATAATTTTTTTAGGATTGCTGATAAATTTTTTTAATAGACAATATGGGATTTCTGTTAGTGCTTGTAACATAGTTTTATAGTCTGTACAGTGTTCCTGTTAATGTAGCTTTTTCAGCAACACTCATTTTTAAAAAACTTCCTGGCGATTTTTCTTAATACATACATCTTTCTTAACCTTAATTTTTAAAGACATCTTTGGAAAATGTCCTTCAAGCTCTAGGATTTCTGTAGAAAGGTTATTTTGCTGGGCTCTGTGATATTAGTCTATAGAGTTGGCTTTGCAGTCACTGCCTCTAAGATACAAAGCTCTAAACATAAAACATTTCTTTGAACAACACTTGGCAGTAGAAGATCAGAATTTGTGTTATCTGCATGTAGGTGTCCAGAGTATTGTGCATTGATGGCTCAGTTTCCAGAGCACCATCTATCTCCTATACTTGAAATATTATATATTGTTATAGGATTAACTAAAAGCCAATTTATGTTTCATTCTCTGAGATAAGAAGGCAGTGGCAATTTTCTCTGAGGAAGTCAATCCCTGTCAAGGCTACATAAAAAGACAACATTCAAAGTAGAGCTGAGCATTATGGAGAATACCTACTTCTGAAGACAATTACTTTAGTACTATTGGACCCTGGAGAACTGTATGCTAGAATGAATTTTTTGAAATAAAATGAAACATCGTTTATGTTCTAGTGCACTACCTGGATAATCTACTTATTAAATCTATTGCTGAAATGCACATTCAATCTCAGTGAAAGTTTCAGGCACTACCCAATCTTAGAGTATAACTGAAAAATAACATAATATATTTAATGGTATGCTGTATATCAGGTTTGTTTAGTGCTACAATCAAGCCAACAATGCGCATATCTACGAAAAGCTGTGTAGCTGAGGAAACAGCACCATACCTCACAAAGACCAAGCGTGTATTTTTGACTTGGCTTGACCAGTTAGCGAATCTTCGTCTCTGATGGCTTCTGCTTTAGTAAACTCATTTGAAGAAAGCTCTCACTGCTCTATGACACAAATACAGGTTTTGATGCTGATCATAATGTGGTCAATTATCTGTCAGTTTTAGTAGTCACTTGCTACCTTGATCTCTATTTATTCCTCCATTAGTCTGTTTAGGCTGGCCACTTTTAAAATGACCTTTTATTTGAATATGTCATGTTTCTCCCTTCATTTACAAAGATCCATCAAATGGACGTGGGATTGAAGGAGGTGTTACTATAAATTTAGAGTTCTCTTTAAAACTGTTTGCTATCAAAATGCTACCACTGTAGCACAGTAACATCATGGGTTCTTGCTTACTAGAAGCAAGTCCTTATAAATATTATTTGTAGTGTTCGATAGTGACTTCACACAACTGATATGATACTGACAAAAGGAGTTAAATAATGTAATAGTTTTGCTGCAAGAGTAAAGGTGGTGGGGGAGGAAGTTAAATTTCTGGTTGTGCTACGTTGGTAGATGAAAACTTTCCCCTTGACCCCATCTTCCCTTATCAAATAGACTGGCCTTTCAAAGAGCTATCAGTGATTGTATCATACAAAAATTTACAGAAGAACAAAACAGCAGCATTTTCAGGACTAAAGGTAAAAGCTATATGATAATTTATTCCATGCTTATTATTCATCCAGGTTGTTTTTTAAAGCCATTGACTTAGACTTTTTCTATGTATTGTCTGGTATATGTTGTCATACTAAGGATAATAAACATGTTCAGTGATTTTGATTATTATGTCGCATAAGCATCCTGGAAACATACTGATTTCAGTTCCCTCAATGTGGAAGTCACTGCATAAAGAGTGGGAAAATTATCCCCGCTAGTTCAGAGTCTGATGTTTAACTCTGCTCCCATTTCTTTCTTGGAAGGGCTATGTTTGTCCAGCTGGAGATGCATTGCTCTTAAAATGCTGCTAAGTTTCAGAGGTAAAACTGTACTATGTTTCACTGTTAAAATGTAATTTTATAGTGAGATTAGCTTCTCTTGAGATTTCATTGTGAAATAATTTGCCATTCAGTGGATATATTTTGTCACCTGCCCGTAGTTTCAGCCAGAAGCAGAGTTTAAAGCCTATTTTCTCCTGTACCACCCCCTGGGAAACCCAGTGAACGCCACGTGAATATGGTTCTGGTGTCAGGCATTTTTTCCTGTTGTTTAGGAGTCAGGCCCCTAGCAAACTCTGGAATATTTTCCGTTTGAACATGCCTCTTCTCTCAGTAAAGCCTTTTTAAAATTCTCAGAGTTGCCAAGATGTGCATCTGAAGTATCATACGCCTCTATGAAGGCACATCTTAATGAATATGGATGGTTTCAAACTACACCATGCATTTGTACTAGGAGCCATATTTTCTAATGCAGTAACTTTATATGGGCAGTACAACGTCTGTAAGCATTGACAAAGTCAAGCACCAGCCCTTTAGAGCTAGAAAACTGGCAATGAAGTTTTATGTAGAGTCTATTTTTTGTAACTGCCCGCTACTGTTTCAGTGGCAAGCTGCCACTGGATGGAACTGTTTCTGCGCTGCAGTTTCTTCTCAGTTGTATACATAGTTTTACTTCTTTCCAATCAGTTTTACAAAGGCAAAAAAAAAACAACCCTGGCAACGCTTCAGGCTTGGGGAAGTGCGGCTGGAAAGCTGCCTGGTGGAAAAGGACCTGGGGGTGCTGGTGGACAGCCAGCTGAACATGAGCCAGCAGTGTGCCCAGGTGGCCAAGAAGGCCAAGAGCATCCTGGCCTGTATCAGAAATGGTGTGACCAGCAGGAGTAGGGAGGTGATTGTGCACCTGTACTAAGCACTTATGAGACTGCACCTTGAGTACTGTGTCCAGTTTTGCAAGCCACAGTACAAGAAGGCCATTGAGGTGCTGGAATGGGTGCAGAGAAGGGCAACAAAGGTGATGAGGGGTCTGGAGAATATGTTGTATGAGGAGTGCCTGAGGGAACTGGGATTGTTTAGTCTGGAGAAGAGGAGGCTGAGAGGAGACCTCATTGCTCTCTACAGCTATGTAAAAGGAGGTTGTAGCTGGTGCTGGAGCTGGTGCTGGTTTCTTCTCCCAGGTAACTAATGAAAGGACAAGAGGTAACAGCCTCAAGTTGTGCCAGGGGAGGTTTAGATTGGATATCAGGAAGAAGTTCTTTACTGAAAGAGTGATTAGCCAGTGGAACTGGCTGCCTGGGGAGGTGGTGGAGTCACCATCCCTAGAGGTGTTAAAAAAACAGGGAGATGTGGTGCTTTAAGACATGGTCTAGGGGTTAGGGAGATGTTCAAAGAAGGTTGCACTAGCTGATCCTAGAGGTCTTTTCCAACCTGAATGATTCTATGATTCTGTTTTGTTGTATATCCTCTCCTTTTGTGCAGACAAGGAGCTGTTTAGAGCTAGATGTTCATCAAGGGCAAAAACTATTTCAGATACTTGCCTTAGTGAAACCATTCTGATGTAATGCTGCTAAAGAATGGACTCTCCCTCTGTGTGGTTTGGCTAATGTGAAATTTCAGGATGGGGAACAGTCAAAAGATATCACTGCAATCTCCAGTTGGTGTTAGACATGAAGGGTGTAAGTACTTCTTATGTTATCTGATCAAGGATCACCTTTTTTCCTTCATTTATTCAGAGTTTAGCACAATATGGTCCTGTTCTTGTCCTAGGTGCTAAGACAGTATAACATTGTTTTACTAGTAAATGTCATAAAGTGCAGCGGTGGGCAAACTAGTTTGGAGGAAAAGTATGGCTAATTACAGGTATAAATATTTAGAGTGTTCTTTTTAGGCTGTTATCTAGACAAGTAAATCACATTGAGATTTACCAAGTCTGGGCATTCAACTCATGTTGGCACCTCTGAAAATCACTTAATCATTTGAATGTTTGTAGTCGCAGACACTTCTGAATGGCAATGCATTGTCTTTCTTCCTGAGTATTTTTCAGTATTTTCTAATTTCAAAATATCCTTAAGTTATCTAGTCCTTCTATTGTTTGATTATTTTATCTGCTGTATTTATGATTGGGCAAGCGTAATCATTCATCACATCCCTGGAGGTGTTTAAGATCAGGTTGGATGGGGCTTTGAGCAACCTGGTCTAGTGGAAGGTAATCCTGCCCGTGGCAGGGGGGTTGGACCTAGATGATCTCTTCCAACCCAAACCATTCTGTGATAGCGAAGCGTAATTCCTTACTGGGGAAACAAGTAATAAAACCAAGACTGGTCACAAAGCTGATCAGCCAAAGAGGAATGCGGCCAGAGCAGAAAATCTGGGGCTTAGCATTTCAGAGTTCTGATTTTCATCAGTCCGTGCAGGGTTGAATGGCAGGTGGCTGCACCTATGGTTTGAAATTAGAACCTTCTGTGTTTCATATCCCCATAAGTCTGCATTTGTATTACTTTGCTTATTATTTTTCCAAAATACAGATATATTTGGGGGGAAAACATGAAATAGTTTAGTTGCTTTAAGTTTCTTAGTTGGTCTAAGTTTCCATGACACTTTACAACAACATGAAGTGGATTTATACTTCACCTCTAATTTATACCTACTTGGAATCTCTTCATCAGAAATAAGACAGTTTTCCAAATTAAGGTTGAAAAAATATGATGCCTCTCGTACAGACATATTGCACTGTCTTATGGTTTGTGGCATGACAGATTTATTGCCAGGTACAGAATGGACTTGTTGAATTTGGATTTCACTGTGAAGTGAGGTTGCTTAGCTTTTATTGGTGTTCATTAACTTATTTGGAATCAGGCTCTTCATTGCTGGCAATTTCTCCAATGAAAGTTAAGACAATTCCCTTTCAAAGCAGAAAGATTCCTCTCCCTTCATGTCTAGTGGCATCACTGTACCACTTAGGGTGAATGGAGAGTCACTTTCACCTGACTCCTGGGCAGTTTGGAAAAATTGCCTTGTCTCTGTTTTTAAAATTGTAGATTGTTATTTCCTACCTACCCTCCACCCAGTTAAGTAGTTCCTTGAACTTCAGTGTCTTCTGTAGGCTAGCCAACTGTTTCAGACTATTTCAGCTGGTTTGTGTTGTATTCAAAGATTTACCTTTTATACTTGAACGCCAATCTGTTGAGTTTCTAGATGTCTAGGAGCTGTGGGGACCAAATGTAAGATTCCCAAGAAACTCTGCAGTATCTGTGTGGAACAATCCTTTATTATATGCACAGAAAATAGAAATTTAATGTATGCATGGTATTATTGGATGCATCCTGCGTAGTGCACTTTGCTGTGAATAAAGTGCCAGTGAAGGCTCGATTGCATGCTGAGGACCTACCAGTTTTTGGCAGTATTAATCTGCATTTCATATTGAAATTCATAATAGGTTTGAGTGTATGGCACTGGCTACAGAAGAGAAACTGGAAGCAATTCCTCTGGATCAATTGACCTTTATAATATATTTCCAGTTAAGAATTTACAAAAAGTAATTTGAGGTACCAATTCTTAATCGGGATGGTTTTAAAATAGAAACATGAGTGATTCTGTCTTTAGCCAGGGTATGTTACACATTCCAAATGTTTTGTAGGCAATAAAGCTTGGTAAATACATAGTCTCTGCAAGGAAAAAAGTGTGATATGTTGATGAATGGTGTCTGTGGAAAACACGAAGTGACCGATGTTCATATATATTTACTGTGCTATAGCATTGCCAGTCCCAAACCTTTCAAGTATATAAGTTGTTTCTCAATATTGAACATAATGTTTTTTAAAATGAAAAGAGTATTTCTTTTTTTTCTGCTGCTAACCCATGCATAATGTATTGCGCAAAGGAGATATTGTTTTTAATGGAAGGGTAACACTTTCAGAAGCTGTGTCTTAAAGTATCAAATCAAACTTTAGGTGTCAGCAGAATGGCACTAAAATTGAGAAACCAAACAGCCTTGACCTAAGTAACACTCTCATATGTTATGTTTGGAAGATTATGGATATAGTAATGAAATTACAGCATAGCTAATTATTGTTTTCCTGAAGGAACTGGTAGGTTTAGAGTTTAAATTTTTCCTCTCAATTATAAAATGCCCAAGAGTATTTTGAAATTAGGATCCCTAAAATTAGAATTTAAAAGAGAACAGGTAAATTGAGTATTGCAAGATGGATTTAGGGATTGGCCCTTCATAGAGATTTTTCACATACTTTGATAGGAAGATTTAATCTTAGAATAATCAAGGGTAGAAAGTCTTTGTGGCACTTGACTGGTCCAACTTGAAAACTGGATCAGGTTAGCAGGGCTCTACTTATCCATGTCATTAATATCTCTGAGGTTGGTGATTCCATGTGTCTCTGGGTAAATACTCATGGGAATAGAGTAAGACCCATGTGAACGTGTCTCTCTAGTTTTACCTAAAAATGCCCAGCCTACCTGATGCTACAAGCTGCCTGCAAAATGTTGTTGGAGACAGCATGATGTATGATACCTTATGAGTGTGAGAGGAATGTTTTCAAACAGATCACATGTGGATATTTGTGATTCCCACTAGTTCATATTGGGGTGGATGGATAGATGTGTATGTCTTGTTGCTTTAAATAGAAAACAAAAGTAGGTAGGATAAAGGTTTGCCCTCATGAAAATCATTCAGAATTTTCTGTTAATTTGCTTCTAGATTTTTTTAATTGTAATAATGGGGTAAAACACAATCCTGAGGCATAACCTCCAGTCTCCAGGCTTTTACCTTTGGGTGAAGAAAGTTAAAACACAAAGCCAAGGATAATCAAAGATAGGACTTTGTCAGTACTAACAAGGAAGAAGGCATTTACTGAGAAGCAAGGACCATAGTAATCAAAAGGCAGTTTGTTTCTGACTCCAGTGAGTTTAGAGCCAGCCTTCTTTCCAATATGAAGAGTGCACCTTATGTGTAGACAAGGATTTCAGGAATAAACTTAGAATAAAATCCTAAGTCCTCTTCCTCCAAAAAACATTAAGCACAAAGTATTAAAAAGAAAATATATTTTTTTAAATGGAAAAACCCTTTGCAGACGGGTAAATCTCAAAAGAAAGCAAGTCCATTATGACCTGGAAAAGGATTAGAAATTATTTATAGATCTGAAAGTGTTTGTATTATTATTACTACAAATGACTTTGTAGAAAGTAAACTCTTTTGAAATCTGAATATGAGGAAGACAAAACAAAAATGCAGTTCAGGTATGTTTTTGGTTTTGCATCTGTCATGTTGAGCCATCCTGCAGCTATATATATATATAGGGTAAAATAGTTCATATGAGACTGTTTTGAATTTTAATGACACCTTCAGGGTTTTCATGACCTGTCAGCTCTGGATATAATAGTACTGGTTTGTAAAATTTTTCTGTAAAAACTGTATGACCATAATAATGGTGGGCTATGTGCAGAAAGAGAAAATTGATTAAAGACATAGGAAATGTTAAGTACCGATCTTGGCAAAATGAAGGCTTTTGGCACCTGATCAAGAGAGTTACAGTGATTCAAAGCAATAACTGTTGGACAAATATAGTGTATTTTACAGATGTAATTTGAAAACAGCATGTGGCAGATTGGCGTAATTTATGCCAAAGTGCATTTTCATTGCATAACTCATTATTCTTTCCAGTGGGAGCCATGAACATAACCTGTGTAGGTACTACTGAAAATCCAAGTAGTTTCCTATCCATTGTCTTTAGTACATAAATAGCTTTGAAACTCTAACTCATTAGATGCTTTGGTCTTGAGACCAGGAAAACACTATCAGCTTTTGGAGGGTGAGTGCATACGTGGATGTGAATGATAAAAATGAGTGAGAAGGTGAGAGATTCTCTTAGGAGATAATTTCTTCCCAGAAAGGTTCATGGCAGACATTTGGGTGATTTCTGAGTTGTGTGGATTTTCTCTTCTTAGTGTTACAGTTTTTTTCTACAAAGGAACCAATAACATAGAGCTGCCAATTTTTAAAGAAAATATTAGATATGGCAGATAATTATTTTCAGGTGTTTATTATTGTTAGGAAAGCCCTTGTCTTCAGAGAAATAAGTGATGACAAGAGTATTTTGAGGTCGGTCCTACATTGCTACTGGCACTAGGGAAAAGCATGAAATGGATGACCCTGCACTTCTGGATCAATGGCAAGGTGTCAAATGACTACCATGCAATGATGTTGGTTCATTAAAATCCTCATCCAAATTCATTTCTGTGGAAGGAGAATTCTCTCAATCAGCTTTTGTATTGGGCCATATAAATCCTTCAGAGCTGTCTTTATTTTGTGTGATCTTGAAAACTGTCTAGCACAGTGAAAGGAGAATTTGGCTCTGAAGCAACTAAAGTTGATCTTGAATCGACCTGAATACCCAGGCATTTTCTTTGACAGTCGCTGAAGTTCTTCAGTAGTAGACTTAAAAAAGTCTCATGGGCAAATATACAACCTTTCTTAGTAATCAAAGGTGTGAAAAATGACTATGCACTGCTATCAACAAGCAGCTGGAGCTCATTACGTTGGTGTATTGGCTAATGCTTTGCAGCATGTTTTCAAACAAAATCCAGTCAATTTCTGTAGAGAGATTTGTCATGAATAGGTGAAATATTCAACAAAATATTTTCTCAGATGTATGAACAGACTTTGACTTAAAAATCTTTATTTCTGTCAGCAGAAAAGAATGACCAGAGGTACTTTGCTTATAGAATGTTATCTATTGAATTTCCTTTGTAATTAATAGTAGCGTCTTTGTGAACATAATGATTTAAAAATTTTGAGGTATTAAATGGGAAGAAAATAGAACCCTGATTTTATGACAGCAGTCACTTTTAGAAGCATAAATTAATGTTTCAGTAAAAATGGGCCTTGATATGACACTTTTAAAAGGACTGATGCATAGTAGAATTCTATGTATATTGCTCTCTACAATAACTGTTTTCATTCACACATTCAAGAAATGTGAGAAGTTAATGGCACAATTTAGAATTGAACCTAGATTCAGGCCAGTGTATTATTTAGTCACCCATTGTTTTCTCTAGTAGGTGGCTAAGTCTCATTCTGTTCTATTTGTAAAAAATTCTTGTGGTAATACATTCCAGCCTTTTAACACCTGATCTGTGACACTAACCTGTTAGCTTCTTAAAGCTTGTTTGCATATTGATCCTAAATTTGAGGCTAGAAGAGGTTTGATGCTGCAGCACAGATAATAATTCTTGTCCTCTTTTATCAATGGAGCTCTTTATCAATGGAACTCTTCAACATGCTTTGACAAATGAAGTCTTGTAATTTGAGAGTTACTTAGTCAGTGCATTCTTACAGGTGTTTGCATAAAATTTTGCAAACCTGAAGACCTGAAAGACAGAAACAGAAGCCAGGTTGTAGTTACATGGAATAAAAAAAAAAAAATGGTGACAGTTGGAAGGTGATAAAGGTTATGCATCAGGCAGCACATTCCTGTTAAATTCACTCCTTTGCTATATTATAAAACACAGTCAATTTAACAGAGGATTGGAGACTTTAGATAAATCTGAAGTTCAAGATCAAGTTTCTTGGACTTGGAAGCCTTGGAAGTAGTTTGTGTGCGTAATACAGAGTTTAAAACATAAATACAGACATTGATATTCCAGTCCTGTGTTGTTTAAATGGGAACAATAAAATAACAGAGTAATTGAATTGTTATTAATCAAACAAAGCAATGTGAGTTGCTTATATTCAGTGTCCTTTAATTTTTTCTTGTGTTTCAAGTTCATAAATGTTCAGAATGTACATCAGATTTAAATAAATATATAAACTCTTCTGAATTCCTGAAAAGTGAAGTGAGTAAGAATTTATTGTCAAATGCTGCTGAAAACAGTGAAGTTAGATGGTTTATGTGATTGCATTTTGCTGCTTTGTTCCAGTCTTCTTAGAGTTGGGCAGACATCTCCTGTTGCACAATAGTAGCTCTTCTCTGAGAAGCTCTAATAGTAATAGATTGCTTAGTGATGGAAGCAAGTTACTATCAACAGATTGGTTAGTGTTGGAAAAATTATAGTAACCATATTCATCAGAGAAGACACAGATACCAGAAACATAATACAAGTTATCTAATATCCTGAATGAAGGAGTAATGAAGGGCAAGGCTAAAAGATAAAATTTGGAGGACCTTTAATAACAGAGTTTGGAGAGGTGTGTGTTAATTGTACCACAGTTGTACCACTGTCACACAACATGCCAGTATAGAACAATTGCAACATAGGAAAGCTTCCTCTGTGGGATGTTTCGTCTGTGTTCTTAAGTTATTTGCCTTTCTTCAAATATACTGAAAATGTCCTTTCTAGTACTTGGTGTGTTTTCTCAAAAAAATGACATAGTTACATCCTTCAAAGATTCCTTCTTTTCTAGTTCATACCTTGCTGTCTATAATCCAGTGAAATATTCTGAGTTGTTAATACTTTTTTTTCCAATTTTCTTTCTATTATCTTTCGTCTTTGCAAGTCAGTGAATTCTCACTGCTGTGGCATTAAGCTAAGACCAATGCAAATACTGCAGATTAATATCTATTGTAAATAAGAATGTTTTTAAGAACCTGAAGGAGTAAACTAGGAAGCCTTGCTATTGCAAGGATTAGGAGATCAAAAACTCAGGGACTGAACAAGCTTAGAGTAAATTTCTGAGGTAGAAATCAAACCCTCTAGCTAACTATAAAACCATATAATATCCAGAGCAGCATCGTATGGTGCATGGACAAGGCAGGACAAGCTGCTAACCAAAAGTGATCTCAGACTCTTTGAATGCTTTGAAAGTTGTTTAAATAACAGTATGTTTTAATTATTTTTTATCTTAGAGATATGGAGGATTTTGAACTAAAAATTAAGATTAAATATTAAAATAATTAATGTTGTTGTTCTTTTGTCTATAAAGTGAAAAACTTGCCAAATATATTTCAACAAAATATTTTAAATTATTTTGGTTGTGGGTTTTTTTATGTGAGGTAATACCCTTGATTCCCATATGCCTTTTCTTTCTGCTTTTCACATGGGCATTGCAGTCTTTTTCACATAGTTCTAAATAGACTGGACTGTTACTTTAATGGAATTACCTTAATGAAAAACCACAGGATTACCAGGAAAAAAAAAAACAAACCACAGTTAATTTTATTAATGTCCTATTTAAATTTTTTGAAGCAGAACTTAATGAACATGTAGCTGAACCAAGATATACTTATTTTGTTAGACTGCTGACAACACTAATATCTCTCTGTAATACTCCTCCCCGCCACTGCTTGCCAAAGGTGTAGCTAAATAAAAATACTCATTCATCCTATGAAAAAAAAATGCTTAAGAGTATTTAACTTACTAATTTATTTAATTTGTTATTTAAAAGAGTAGCTTCTATACCTTCATTAAACTTGCTTTATAGCCATCCTATTTCAGATTCAAGGTATGAGGCTTAGCTCATTTCTTATTTTTGTGTATCTTTAACAACTGCAGAAATTCTGCATACTGATTTTCAAGGCTTTTTTTTTTGCCATGTGACTGACTAGGATGACATTTATCTGAAAAACTTAAGCCTATTAACTCATTAGACTCGTTTATTCAGGGAAATTTATTTGGTACCACTAATCTGAAAGGACAATGGCATACAGAATGCATGAATCTATAGAGACAACAGGAGAGAAAGATGGACATTTTTCTGTTTTCCTATAAGTATACTTCTTCATGCAAATAAGAGTGAGTAAAATGAATGAAAGGGAGCATTTTTATGAAGCTGAAAACAAAGATAATGAAGTCTTTTAAGTAGGTTCCAAGAAAAGGGGAACAATAACACTGGGAAAAATGGAAATAATATCAAGGATTGCTTTAAAGAAAGAGTAGCTAGGAGATTTACGCAGGAGAAAACCTCTATTTAGAACACAAACAGTTTCAAGAAAAAGAGATTAAATTAGGGGGCTTGAGATTCTGAAGTACTTGGCTAAAACAAAAAATAAATTTTGGCAACTTTAACATATAAAATTATATCTTGGAAATACATATTTTAATAGTCTGTAAACATACCAATCGTTATAGTCTGTTAGCTAGCCCAACATTTTCAGATGCCCTCAAGCAGTCTCAGGTAGTGGAATAAATATCAAGTACTTCTTGTTTCAGAGTCAGGAGCTAGCACCTATTAAATTGTGTGCACATCATCAAAAAATATTCCAGCTCTTTAGGCTGTTAAAATCTCATTAGAGAGAAGCACACCCACCTCTTTTAATGAGATTTCAAGTCTCCCATCAAAGTCGATTTATATTGATGATACGTTTGCTCATGTAGACTTGCCAGGAGAAGATCTCTTTTCCTGAGTATGTTCTGATTGATGAAAAGCTTCTTTTTACTGGGTTTTTTGTTTTAGGGTAACCTACATATTTGATAGGGGGTTCTTGAAGTGCACTAGGTTTGGCTGAGTGAGTGAAAGCCTTATGAAAACAAATTAACAGGGTTTTAAAAGTTCAGTGAAACTGCAATACTGAATAGAGACATTTTAGCATTAAATAAAACACAGAAATTATGTATATTCCAAGGCCTTGATGTCTTCTAGAGTAGCAATGTGTGTATCTGAAAGATCAGCACTTACGTGAAAAGAAATATCGAAATAACATTTACCATTCCATTGATGGCAGCAGGTGCCACCAGTAAAAGATGGTGAAAAGAACTGAAGGAAATAAACTGAATTTATTTAAATTCTAAGGAGTATCAGTGACTGAAATATGTTTCACTTTCATTGTGTTGTTACAGTGTTACATTTCTAAAATTTACACTTTTGCAGAAAAATAGTATGTGCATCATATTTACAAGACAAAATGCCATAAATAGTTCTGCAAAATCCGAGCCCATCAGGCAGTACCTCAGGCCAGATTCTCAAAGAAGTGAAAACACACAACTGCAGGGAAAAGAAAGTCACAGCACTCAATTAAGTTCAGTATGTCTCAACCAGCTTCAATCGCACCGTTACAGCATATTTCAGGTCATAAGGTGGATATATGGTAGGAGTAACCAAGAAAAAGTAACTGTTTTTTCTTTTATTTTCCTTCACCGCTATCATTCAAATTTCCAAGTCACCACCAAGATCAAAAGCCAGGTTTTTGAATCACAAATGGATGTCCAAAACCTGGTGCAGCCTTCCTGTATAGAGGATTCTTTCCCTGTTTAGCTTTCTCTGGTTGACAAACTGCTGTGTCACATCATCCCCCCCACCCCGGTCCCGAATAGCCGCCCTCGCAGGCTGCCCTGCAGCTGGTGCCTGCTGGATGCCCCTGGGCCCAGCTCTGCTGTGGAGTTGCATCACGCAGCTTCTGAAATAGCATGACTCTTCGCAAAGCTCCTTGACACCAGTGAGGATCGTTCACTTTTTTTCCTTTCCAGCTTCTGTTTTCTGTTGTTACGAAAACTGCTGTGCCATCAGTGTTTCCTGATCTTTTGTAAGATCAGTTACCAACCTCCTGCCTGCACCTCTGAGTGGTTGGAGGGCTAATTAACGTTGTTAGTGGTGCCCGGTGGCAGTGCCTCTGCCAGCCCAACACTGACCTCTAGTGACTCACGTCTTACGTTGCAAGTTCAACATGACAGTACCCTTGGGAGACCAGAGATTGGCCCAAAAGGTAAAAAAGAAAAGCTGCTAACAGTGTACGGAGTACCTAATTCTGCCACCACACTCTTAGCAACCGTTGCGTTTGAATGTGTAGGTTGTTCAGCTTGAACTGATCACTCCCCTATGCTTTGCCTCTTTGTTGTTGCCTTGAACCGTTTCTGTGTTTGCTGTTACCCACCCAACAACTATAATAGAAACACAGAACGTTTTTTAGCTAATTACCGTCTTTCTTTTCTGGGAGCATCCTAGCGTGTTAGCTTGCTTTCACTGGTTGTCTGTTATGTGGGCAGCAGGGGACTGAAGCAGCGTTTGAGGCGCTTGTTCAAGGTCACGTTAGAGACAAGATTGCTCAGCTCTCACTCCTCTCTGCTGAGTCAATCTGTGCTTGTTCCTTTCTAAAACATAGGGGTGTTTGGGGAGTTGAAATTATAATCCAGACTTCTGTTCAAGGGGGCATGCTCCGAGATCTTGAAATCAGTTTCACCTGAACTGATTAATGTTAGTAATAATCTTTAAAAAAATTAATTAACATTGAATGTTAATCCTAAAATTAATTTTGCTTGCTGACAGGTTTCATTAGAACCAAAAATCTATCCATTAGGGCCCCAAATTTACATTCACTTCAAAGCAATAGTGCAGTCTATTTGTAATAACTGCAGATTGCATTTTCACCAAGTGACCTAGTAAATGGATATATGTTAGAACTTTGCAGCGCTTTGTTTTAGTCTATCAATATTGTAAAATATGAAGAAATTAATGCAGATATGCAGAGTGCACACATGCATTTCCTTTAGCAGGTAGATGCCTAATCATAAGGTCTCTTTTCTGAATTTTGCATAAAATCTATACCATGCAGCAAGAAGAGCAAAACAGAGAGGTGCCCACTATGCATCAGAAGTTGTTCATTAATTTTCCTACCAAAGACAAAAGCCTGTGAAGTTCTCAACAGCCTTTCTGAGCAGGTTTTGTTGTAACATGGTTTCCATCGCTGTGATGGGAAACATTTTTGCAGGCTACAATAGTTTCCTTCTGATTATTGGAAAATGTATTTTGATTGGTAATATTAGTTTAGAAAGTCCTTTCTATATATAATGCTTTCTGCTGCCTTTGCTACGGCTTTGGATAGATACTCGTATTTTTCTTATCTGTGTAAAATGAAGGAAAGCTGAAGTGATAGCAAATGCTTCCATTAAATTAATGTATTTTTCCTCTTAGTATGTGAGTGTCAGCTGGTCACTGTATTTCTAAACAGACCGTTTAAGTCAGCAGAAGACAAACTGTCCTAGAGCTGACAAGTGAAATACTTGTCCTGTTCTGATTAATGCTGTATTCAGGACAGAACATTACTATTGGTCTGTTAAAATCAACCAATGACCTGATCCGATCATCTCAGTCTCTGTAAATAACACACTTCCATAACATTAATTGGAATTTGAAGTCTTTAACTGAAGGAGCAAATACCTTCAGCCCCTGCATTGAATTTAACTCCACCCATATTCCAGATTTAGTCTGGATTCACCTGACCTAAAGTAATTTTTCATGAATGCTTTTCCTGTCAAGTCATAGATATGTGCTGCTCACAAATTGGAATGGGGAATCTTCAAGGAAGGTCATGGTTGTAAGACTTTTTTTAGTTTCTAAGGCAACTAATTCAGCTTCTATTGTATTTTCTGTCTAGTCCTAACTAACTGCTGGAAAATGGAACCTTTGGGAATGAACTCCATGAGTCATTCTAGCACCTGCGTTAATCAGCATTCGTATCTCAATGTGCTCTCCCAAGCAGTTGGGTGCTATAAAAACCTATTCAGAAAGAGCATAATGAAATGCAGCTTAGTAGTCGGAGGCTTAAGGTATTATGTATTCAAGATTTATCAGATATTTCAGATCTTCCACTGAAATATGCTTCACTTAACAACTCTTTAGATGTCAGAACTCTTGAAACTTTTAAAAATCCTAGGCAAGAGAGTGTTTCAAGTGATAGACATTGAGGCATGGTCTCTTCCAGCATTATGTAATCCTTTATGAACCTTTCCATGGTTTTAGTCGGCTGTTATCTGCTGGTTGAGGAATGACTCAACTGAGAAGTAAGAACTATGCCAGAAGCCTTTTTGCATATTGTAATGGCTGGACACTATGCTTCGTGTATGGTATTTTTTATGACTGTAGTTTGTAAGCTCTCTCTCCATTGTCCTAGGCATAGGTACGTAACAAGGGACCGTGGACTGCAGCAGACAGTATGGGTATATACACCCTTCAGAAGTCCGGTAACTTTATTCTGGTTTGTATATAGTGCTGAAGTACCAAAACCTATTTTCAACTGTAAAGAAGGTGTTTAGGCACATGAGCAGCCAGTACCGTTTGGGTTCAGTAGCCATGCAATTTTTAATGTGGGCTTAGTCTTCTAGTTTGCCCAGACCCCTGGTAATATTACCTGTTAACCTATTTTCTATGTGCTATTTTGAAAAGAGCTTGCCCTGGTATCTTTAAGCTGTCTTGTATTTTGTGCATTTGTGTCATTGGGACTTTCTAATAACATACTAGTGATCTTATTTTTTAAAATTTATTTTACTTCAGTTCTATGACAGAGTCAATTTAAACTAAGTTAAAATGTAAATATAGTAGGCCAAGTCCTTAGCTGTCTAATTAGCATACCTCCATGAGAATCAGTGGCACTTTTCCAGCTTACACTGTGGAGGGATATCAGGGCAAGGTTAGTGAAGTGATATTCTTCTTGGTCCTCTTAATCCTCTTATCTTTCCATTTAGAAATTTTATTGGTCGAAGGTATTTATTTTATATGCCTATATAATAGCATTTCTCAACAAAACCCACTATAAATAGTCTAGTTACCTTTACCATCTTTTTTTTGAACATAAACCCAAATTCAGACTCTGAAGAACTGCCTTCTAGAAACTCTAGTTTATGGAGCATATAAATAAAAATCTTGACAGGTCCTTCTATTTTGTACTACTCACCAGGCAATAAGGTAACAGAAGCAAGTGGTGGTAACCTAGTTGGAAAAAAACTTATTTTAGACTGACACCACAAGTGTAATAATATACTGTGGTCGCTTTGTAAAAGTGACTTAAAAAATGCCTTTTTATTTAAGGCTCGTTTTGGTAGGAGAATCAATCACTCTTACTGTTCTGCACTCTGAAGTGTGCATGGAAAGTTTTTCATGAATGTGTTTGAAAAATGTAGAAACACTAAAGTCTCTACTTTCTAGATGACAGGTTTACAATTTTGTCTTTTTATAAATGTGATGTAAGGACTGGAGATCTTAGCCAGACAGGGTCCTGCTCTTAGAGGAAAAAAAAAAAAGAAAAGAAGGAAAAAAAGCAGTGCTAGAAAGGGAAGAAAATGAATAACAAATTTGACATTTTGATTTTTTTTCAATAGACTGTTTTCAAGAAAGCTAAAATAATGATAGAACAGCATCACTGTAGACAGTTTAAATCCTCCTAAAGGTGAAGGTCAACATGGAATTTGGAGATTAAAAAGAGAGATTAAATATTTTGAACATAAAATGCAGTCAATAATGAAATATCTAAATAGAAACTTGTTCTATGTTGTATAATGCTAACACATGACATTTTGCTGTCCGTGTAACCTTTAGCTTTTCTGTCAATATTCTTCTGCTGCACTGATTTCAGAAAGGCATTAAACACTGTCAGAATGAAACGCATGTTTTAATAATACAGCAATTATCCTCTTATAATGTAAGAATATGATAGGCTTTTAATGTATTTAATCAAACACTATTTGCTTCAATAACTGTGTTGCTAAAGCTATAATCTATGATTTGTTAAGAATGTAAGACAATTTGATGTCAGGAATTTCAACTAAGCGCTACAACAAACACTTGTTGCAAAGAGGCAGAGATATTCAGCAAATGATGACTAAAGGGTTCAAGTATTAGCCTCAAATGAAGGTTTGATGCTTTTTTAAGATGAAAGTAAGCTGAAGTTCTAGATTTATAAAAAATAGTTGATCAAACAGCAGCAGCAGAAACCACATACTAGTGATTGCATAAGCATTATTTAAGAGATATTCTTGTTCAACAATCTCAAAGGATTATCCCACTTAAAGAAGAATTTGTGATATAATCTCTAAATTCCAGGCATGATCTCTGAGTAATTAAACAAAATCTTTTCAAGATTCGATCCTTCTGTCTTGCAGCTTCCCCTTTTTTATTCTTTATCTTTGCTTTCAGTGTGTGATTTGTATGCTGATTCGTAGAAGGATGTTACATCATTTTTAAGTTGTCGGCCCGACTTTGCTTAAGCAAATGTTCAGAAGTGTGTGACTGTTGACGCTTGAAACTGTGTACCGTGCAGTTTGTCTGATCTGTTTTAAGTCTTAATAAAAGCATGCTTAACAGCAAGAACAAAATTGTTTCTTGCAATTTTAGTTTCCTTCTAAGAAATCTTGCTTCTGTGTTGCTGACACCTCAAACTGTGCAAGTGTAGTAATACAAGGTATTAAGAGACAGATTGCAATGATTAAAGGAGTCAGAAGTTTTGATAACTCTGTATTTGTACAGAGCAAACTTCAGCTTTTCTGTAAAACTAACATTATGGTGTTCTGTGTTCATTAAGCTATCATGATGGAAGTTTATTCTTGAAAAGAAGTTTATTCTTGAAAAGAAGGGTCCCGACTCTTCAGTGACATGAATCCTATGCATTGCAGAGAAGTCAAGAGAAATTTCTGCCTCTTATTTCTATCCTGATTTAATAAAAGGGAAGAGTAGTAAGGCATTAGATTTAATAAATACCCATTTTATATTGTATTTTTGTATTGGAAAAATACTTAACAAATGATCCAGCAGATTTTAGAGTAATGTGTGAAAAAGCAAAGACAAATTCACAACAGAAGGTTCTCTCTTGCTGGGTATATCTGGGTATACTCTGATATTAATGAGAATCATGTAAAAAGAGGTGGAAGGAAATAGCTCTAAGGGTTTGCACTAATTTTCAATTAGGGAGGTTTTCATTAGACTGCAGGATAAAACTACACTGGCCATTGTTAACTTCACCTCATTTTCCTGCTGTTTATTTGAACAGAATGGATAGCAGAGTTTACAAAGACACCAGAACAAGTCCTGGTTTTATTTTCTAAGCTGTGTACATACAAGTATCTGCTGGCACAGATCGTCTTGCAAAATGAACCTATATGATGCAACATCCGAGAGTATGTTTGCGCTTTAATGTACCAGAGAAAAAACTGAGCTAGTATTAAATGAGTTTCTAATGAGAAATAGTCTAGCTGTGGCAGGATGGTAAATTATCCTCACACACAGCTGGGCTATTACAAATAGGTTTCTACTACCAAAACCAACCATTGATTATCTGTACTGTGCAGATGGGCAGGAGACCTCAGTGTGCTGCTATATCCGAGTTTGAGTCAGAACTGCAGTGGTAGGACATCTTGTACTGCCATCTTCATCAGGGCAACCTTAAAGTCCAGATTTTCTGAGACAGAGCTTTAGATTTATCTAAAAATTCCTGTACTTGGTCACTAAAGTAAATATCTTGCTGAAATCTGTCACTCGAGTTTTTAGCGAAGTTTGAAAAGTATCATTGTTTTGATTCAGCTATTTGTGAAACTGATGCAACTGGCTATCTTGTGAAGCACTTTGGAAGATTAGTAAAGTACTTATGAGAGGTTTTTCAGTGCTTATTAAGTCCAAATTATTCACCCTTGTCATTAATAACTTCTTCGTAGAACTAACCCTCCCTGCTACTGAGACCTGGTTCTGACAGATTTTTGATCCCACTAGCCGTGACTGTAATCCATGTACCAATTCAAATGTGTGAAATTCATTTTCAAACTAAACTCGAGCTGGGGTTCAAATCAGCAAAACCAGACACTCCAAGGGCAAAAATTAAATGCAATTTTCTATTATCATGTACCACTAGATAGACTAAAAAAAATTATCATCAGTGAGTTAATTTCAGAAAATCTATTCTTTCTACTTTATAATGAGAGCTGTTTGGGGAATTTTAGTACAATCAAGCACGTTGAAATTGACTGAACACAGAATATAGATCAGACTGGAGTGATAATAAAACAGATCTTCTATATACAGTTACAAATATTAAATGCGAACATTTCAGAAAACACACAAGTAATGCTTTCATAAACCTGTTATGGGATGGTGTCTAAACATGTGTAGCTAATTGATCATTCTGGTTTATTTTACTGTTTCTTGAAGGATCTTATTTTTTTTTAAATCAGGTAAGAGCACTTGCATTGCATTGCATTTTTGCAAGTTACTGTGGTAGCATCTGCAATGACACAGTTAATGCTGGCCTTTTAACCTCATAGTGGCCATGGAATGTCCTTGTTTTATGTGTGTATGTACTCTCTTCAGTACACCAGACAGGGCTTGCTCTTAATCCAGACAAATACTGTTCCTTCTAGTCTGCAAAGTCAGCTTCACGATGAATAATCTGTAATAGCCAGTTCAGCTTTATGTCCATAAACAATGTTTATAATTGCTCTTGATTAATTTATGTACATCCTGATATAAAATGTTCTGCAGTAAGCCTTTAAAAACTCTGAACATCTTCTCCTCTAAAACAACACTACCTAGCTCCTTCCTTCCTTCCTTCTAATTGACTTATTTGGCTCTGGAACATGCCCTTTAGAAATTATAGTGCCCTAAACATTCCTGTTCCTTGATAAAACACTAAAATATGAAATGTTAGAAAATGCAGTCTGAAATACCATGCTCTTCAGAGGAGGAAGGATTTACAGCCTCCTTAATAAGAGGCAGACAGCATAGCTTATAGCACCACAAAGTCCCAGGATTCACAGTAAAACCCTGCATGAAAAGGAATGGAGGAGATTCATATTTGGATAATTAGAGATGAGGAAAATCACAGAATCACA
>VZZY01025935.1:33880-44612 GCA_013400335.1 Eurystomus gularis | reverse complement strand
GAAGGTCTGAACAGGAAAAAAATCTATATCATCAAGGTGAATTTGCAAAGAAAGTTGTAAAAACAGTAATTAAAAAGCTCAAAACTAGTTTGCAGCTTCATAGAGGGATTTCTAAGAGAATGAACTATCTTTGTTATTTCTAAGTCTATGTTATAAGTAAGATAAAAAGGCATTTTCTGTCTTGCCTTCCCTTTTCAGCTAAGTGTGCTTTGTAGAGCCTGGACTATATTTTAACTGCAGAACAGCAATCTTGATCAATTAAATTTTTCTTTTTGTATAAAGAACAACAATCAATACCCAACAGATAAAAAATGAGAAGGCATTCCTCGTGAAACTTATTAATATCTAAAATAAAATATGAAATATTACAGAACTTGAAGTCTTAATGCTTTAGATGGCTGGTTTTTAGCTACTTTTAACTTCTTGTTCAGTACTTCTAGTAGAAGGATCTTTAGAAATCTGATAGAGATTGTTTGATGTTCAGAGGTGTCTTGTAGCAGGCTGAAGTCTGTCAGGCTCTTTGGCATCATGCTCTTCAAGTCTGACTAGTGATTTGTGTGCTCAGCAGCTTGATGTTGTCAGGAGTTACTGGGTTTTAGTGCTCAGAAATCACCTTTTTACACCCCAAATCCTCACTTTTGTTTTAAGAATTAATTTAAGTTTTAATTCTTGCTTGTTACCCTAAAGATGCAGGCTGTAAGCAAAACTGTGGATAAAAGCAGACATTGATGGATGTCATTGATTTTCCCTTTTTATTTAATGTTTTACTGTAGACATATGCATCCTCATCTGAAAAATAACCTGAAAGAATTTAAAAAACATCTAATTGAAAGTACTAACAACATGGAACCACTGAAGGTTTGGGAGCTACAGGGTACGTATTGCATTTTTCTGAATTAACACAGTACTTTGTTTAGTTTTCCTTCGTTATGTTGATGTATCAACATCATGATAACAGCTTCTTTTAAAAAGAGACGTGGTTTCATAACAAGGCAGTATTATATCAAATATTTAAAAAGAATGTGTTGATATCTTGTCCTAGTATTACATACTATAAATTAAAGGAGCATTGAAGTAATTTTATAAGGTGGAGTACTCTAACTAGCTTTACTGATTTTAAAGACAAAAGTTATGTTGCTCGGTTTTCTGCCTGACGTGTTACATAGGATGTTAAATTTAATTTCAGATATTTTTTTGAGAGGTCAGGCAAAAAATATAATTTTAACATGGCTATAGAGTCAGGACAAAATACAGGTTGAGACAGCTTGTTTTCTTTTATTTATAAATTCTAACTTTTTTCAGTGTACTGGAGTTCATGTTGAGATTTTTTTTAATATAACATGAAATGGAAGAACACACTGTTAAAAGCTTTCCTGTGGAAAGGGAGAACAAATATGTAGAAGTTGATTTCTAAACAACTTCTGTGCTAATGACCTGCAGGACATTCTGTCACTTGAATGGAATTATAAATAACTCAAAAATAGGTCCCTAAAATGTCATGATAGTTAAATTCAGGCAACTAAATTTTGCCTGTTACATTGTTAGCTTTTAAAGGACAACTTGATCAAAACTGATTTGCCTTTATACTAGTGCAACGAAGGAGACCGAGCAACCATCTGAACTTCAGTTTCTTTTTGGGACCCTGACTGTTACGGAGCTTGCCAGCAGTATCCAGTCTGAAACCAGCTATTTGGCATAATTGTAGCTCATTTGCAGTCTTTTAACAATGAACACCCATTGAGCTGCAGGATTTATCTTGGTCCAAAATAAAAAAAAAAAGAAAAACATTGCAATTCAGTTCTCCTGAGAAATCTACTGTGCAAATAAAAAGAAAATTCTCTTTTTTGTCTATTTAATTTAATTTTTCACATGATTAAATACCAGTCTGTTCACGTTCAAGCAGAAGCAGCTGTGAAACTTCGATCCCATTAGTGTCTACCTTCAAAAGCTAGTACGAGGTCTCCACTTAGTGGTGGTCTTTTCTGCAGTGTCATGACTATATGAATAAAAAATGAAGTTGATGTTGCTCACCAAGCAACCCATTCATACAGCATTAGAAGTAGTTAAGTGTTAGGATGCTCTTTGTTCAGTGCCAGAAAGAATGGTACTGGCTTGTCTTAAGTACCTTCAGAGCCCTGGCAAACAGGAGGTCTTCAACCCCCTCTTTGTATGGTGCAGTTGTTTTGATACTCTTAACTCCTGACATGACTGGGTGCTTTCTCTAGTTAATTCTTAATAACTAATTATAGCGGTTGAGTTAATGGCTCAGATACTCTGATTTTCTTTAATTAGCTTCCAAGCAAAAATTTAACTAAATTTAACCAAAACTCCTTCAGCTAGAGGGCATACTTCTAATTATAAATGACCATAAGCACCATTCAAGAGTTGTCTTTCAAGAGGCTTTATGTCTTAGGTAAGGAATTAGATTTACTATTCATAGTGAAAAATGATGCACAGAGTACCAGTGTGGTATTCCCTTTAATAACTCATTCTTTTATCGGTGCAAATAGCCTCTTGATCTCTAGTGCTTCATTAGCTTTCAAAGCATACTCGGAGATCTACTTTAAGCTCAGGATCATCTTCTCCTCAAGGTGCCCTACACTGCTCTCTCAGCTATGTTAGGGTGCTGCAAAGGGAGGCCTGTGACAGTCCCTGTCCAGAGATAACCAAGAAGGTAAAAAGACATGTCACTTCACCTCAGTGGGATTTGGATATTTGTACTCTAGCCGTTCAGCATAAAATGCGAATGATTAACAATTTGTGAAGGATTTTAAGTATATGTCCTAAGTGCACATAAGGCATCACTATCTAATGTCTGGAGCTGGGTATGGCTTCATCTGATCACAGCTTATGTAGCAGTTGAAAGGGATCTGAAATGCTCTTTTTGAAAACAGTGAGCTCTTTATACTTTTTGTTAAAAGTAGTAAGAAATAACAAGTTAACACCACTCAGACTCACCTTTTTTTCCAGCCAAGGTATACCTTATCGGGCTAAACTAGGAATGTGTGTTATTCACTTTTCTGCAGCCTTTTTTTTTTAAAATTTGTAATTGCTTCAAAAAGATGGTGCAAAGTTCTGCAAGACAGCATCCTCTATGACTTTCTGACCAGCACTTTTTACTCTATGTGGCCTCAGCTTTCCTCAAACTTAATAACCTGAGGCCTTTGGTTTCTGCTCAAATGTCTTATATAGCAGTTTATGAGGAAAAAGCATCATTGCCCTGGAGTAGTTAAGCAGACTGTATCCAAAGTATATGGAAGCACTTCGTATATTATTTGTTGCCTTACCCTATTGGTGCCAAAATTGGATTTTCCCCAGTCTCGTGTGCCAAGATTTGTCCCACCCAAGTGAGGAACCGGAGAATGCGGACTGAATTCCATTCATTGTTTTTCCAGTGGATAGACAAATGAATTATAAACTATCCTGATATATTAAAATTTACTTCATTCTGAGGAATATCATAGAGAGAAAAACGAGATCTTTTTAAAAATTGTGGTAGACACTTAGGAGAAATGAAATTTGACAGCAGATTTGCCTTTCTTTCACAAGTCTACAGTCTTCTCTTAGAATTAAATTGCTGCTGCTCTTGAACATTGTACACCTCCCATGCTTGATACAGCCTTCTACATTTAATAGATCTGTTCTCTGAAAACCTTGTGAAGTCCTGGAGCTGGAAAGACCTTATTCTGTACTGTGGTTATGGCTGTCTGGGGGTTGGTGTGTATCTAGGTTTGAGCATGATACCCTTACGATACTGGTGTAATGCCACAGGATGAAGTGCCTGTTTGTTTCAGTGTGTTTTTGTAAACTTGGAAATTACATGTACAATATGTATGCTCAAGATGGCCAGACAGAAATTTGTAGAAAAGCATAAATTTGGTATTTCTAAACTTAAAGCGCCTGTCTTTTTGACCTTACTAATGTTACTTCATAATCTTTTACATTGTATAGTGGAAACATAAAAAATGTTGATAGTGAGAGTGTGTACATGGAACAGTTTTCTGACTGTAGGCAATATTGGTTGAGAGTGATATTTCCAGTGATGCTGGTTTTGTTGTTTTGGTTTTTTTTCCAGATATTAGTTTTCAAGCAGCTGCTCAAATTATGTCTACCCCTGTTTATGATGCCTTAAAGGTAATGAAAGACATAGCTCAGAACTTCCCAATAAGAGCCAGGTATGATACTTAAGCTAGTTTTTCAAATATTGTTTTTGTGGTTGCATTTAAATTTAATGACAGTAATACAGATTTACGTCCCAAACCTGCAGTCAGATATTCATGTTTTACAGCTTGATTGATGGATTCCAGGCAATTTTATTGAATGGAATGTAACTCCTGGGAGAGCTCATGATTGGTCTCTTCAAGGTTTCCTGTCCAATGCAGGAGGTGTCAGGAAGGCATCCTGAACCTTCAGATATTTCTGTTTGAATGGCTAGTCCTCTCAGCTTTTAATGGAATGATATATTTCCAGGTGGAAAATTCCATTGAAGTAATAGCAGATCTACTCACAGTAGGAAGAGGCAAAACTTTTATTAATAAATTGTGTAGGGGATCCACCCATATTAGTTCTAAGCACAACATTGCTGACAAGATTGGACGCTGAATACTGTATGTTAGTGTTCTTACTGGGGAAGGTCTGTCTCCCATAACAGATTACTTAATAAAAGATCAAGATAAATATTAAATAAATGAGTAACATTTTCCTCTGTACTGACACTAAAAATTGCTCTTCCCGTAAGCCAATTGTAATGTAATTGAGAAATGCTTTTCTTTAATAACTTCCTCATGTAATCCTATCAGCAATATTTACGTGAATTACTGAATTAAATATGATGCTAAATAGGATTCTTAACTCAGTGTGCTTTCATATTTTACAGCTCTTGTTTAATTATCATAGTGTTTCATTGTAATCTCTGATTTTCTGTTAAAGAAAATCTACACTGTAATGGAAAAACTGCCTTTGTAACATCTTGTTTCGAGGAAGAAAAATAACTTTTTAAATGCATGAAGCATAATTATTATGAAATAGTAATGTAGAAGATTACACTTAGGTTAGCAATTAGAAACTGCAGCTTTCTGCTAGAAGATAGTGGAAATGTACATAATGTTGAACTGCAAGGCCAGTTTTGCTCTTTAAAGGACAGGGAAAAGTCAGTTTGGAGTATACTAGGTGACATTTAAATCATGGATTTAAAAAGTCATTAAATTGTTACATCCCGCTCGAACTCCTGCTGTGTATTTGCCGCATAAGAGCACAATTTACCTACTCTTCCATCATTTTCTTTTTATGAGTGAACATATAAGAAGACTTCAGAATTATTAAAAGGGAAGTTGCAGTTCCTGTCCTGCATGATTTATTCTAATATGCTAATCTAGCATGTTATTTTTAACATGAAATATTACAAATATTTAAATAATTTAAATTTAGTAGGTCTGCATTGACAACAAACTTAAATCAAAGGGGCACTGTGCAAAAACAGTGCACAAAATGTAGTTCCTTAATAATCTAATCATGCTTTACCTGCTGAGTCAAAAATACTAGTTTGGAAAAAAATAAAACCCCCTAGAATAAACAGGAAATAAAAATATATTGCATAGTTACTTCAGATAGATAACTGGTCATTCTAATAGTATTTTTAAATTGTTTAAATTTCACACGGGTTAGATATGTAAACAAGCATTTTTCAATTATTCAAATTTTGGTTTGAAAAGGCTGTACAAAAATAACTATAGTTACGAAAATAAAAATGAAATATTGCATGTTCCTTAAAAATGGAGGCATTCCGTAGACCATAAAAGATTTAACATTCCTGTGGAAGTTTCTTTCACTTTCTAGTTTCTAACCTGCATTTTTGTGTCTCTAGTTGAAAAGGTTAGTCTGAGGCAGATTTTACAAAATGTCATCAGATGTAGACAGTGTAACAACTGATATATGTCATGGCGACATTTTGATAATTCATAGAATCGTAGAAATGTTTGGGTTGGAAGTGACCTTAAAAATCATCCAGTTCCAACCCCTCTGCCATGGGCAGAGACGCCTCCCACTAGGCCAGGTTGCTCAAGGCCCCATCCAACCTGACCTTGAACACCTCCAGGGAGGGAGCATCCACAACCCCTCTGGGCAACCTGTTCCAGTGACTCACCACCAATTCATTTTATAGGATATTTTTCATCTTTGGTTTGATGTGTGTGTGTGTCATAATTATCTGTTATTTAAAAATACAGTAGTAAGAATTATAATACTCTGTTTCTTGTTATTCATTTATCATTCATGAGTGTTAACGTTATCAACATGTGAAAAGTTTCTTTTTTTCCCCCCCAATATGCAGTACTACATAGCTAGATGTTCTTCCAGGTAAGAAAAAAGATGCACTTAATGTCCTTAGCACTTAATATTTGGAAAAACAGTCGTAAAACTTTGTGAAGCTCTGAACAAATTGAACAAGTGACTGAACTCAAAATGAACAGATGTCTTTCACAAGTACCTTTATGCTTGTTACCTTAAATTCCTAGGGTGTCCTTCTCAAGGATTGACCATCATACTTCCTAAAATCTTGTAGAATCCTGCATTGTCAACTGCTGTGTGTAGACAAGGAGCTAGTTCAAAATTCTTTAATGTATCGCTTTCTTATTACCAAAAAAGCTATCAGTAAAGCTTACCTTTTAATGATAAATATTTCACTTGCTTGCTAACATTGGTTCAGGTTTTTTCACTTCTTTCCACCTTTTTATTATTTTCACATTCACTTTTATGTTTCTGCCTTGCTACTTTAAGCTATTTGGAAAGATTTAGGTTGTGTTTTTTTTTTTTTTATCTGTGTGGTTTTTATCACCTGTGTATGCAGAATGAAGCATTGATTCTGAGTGTTGCAGGCCCTACTACTATTTATGTTGAGTTTAGCAAGATAAAAATCAGAGCTTTTTTTACACTAAAGTAGTTTTCACTTTCTAAAATACTGCTATGAAGTCAGAATAATAGTTGTGGTAGTACTGCCACACTAAATTTCCACTTTGTTATGCAGTCCTTTTGTTAAATAGTTGGGGCTTTTTCATTGGTTAAGTAAATTTTTTGTAATAATTCCCATCAATTACAGGTTTTATTTTAATCAGAGAAGTTCTGTAGTGTTCCTGAATTATGTCGAATTATGTAGAAGGTCCCTCAAAGCAGTATCCTCCATAGTCAGCTTTTGAGACTTCTGGCTGAAGAGTGATTATTCCTAATCCTTTTCTCTACCATTTTTCCCAATTCAAATTTGGTTTCAGATATTCTTTTTTTGTAGTTACAGTTTCTTTTAATATTTTTTTAATCTTAATCAACATTGTCTCTTTTTCAACAGAGATGTTTATAGTTTCTTGCTTTCTGTTCTACAATTTTTATTTCAGAAGTAGTGAACACAGAAAGTAGGACAGTATAAGATCTATTTACTCAGTATGGAATAAGCTACATTTTTTACGTGCATAAAGAGTACTTAGTATAATTATAAAAGCTTTATGAGAAAGACTTTAGGTTAGTTGAACAGTAATAATCAAGTTATTAAGCTCATCCTCTAGTGACTACTGGTAATATATTTGAACCATGTTGACTGTTTTTTAGTGCTGTCTTATGACATCACAGTTTGAGTGACACCTTTCTCATTTTGAGCCAAGGAAAGCCCACCAAGTATGACTTGGTATAAATACAGCTCTTTCTTGATCCTCTATTGCCCTTTCATCATGTGGTCCAGAAGGGATTCAAAGTGACATAAATAATCTGCCAGAATATTTAGAGGGAGTGAATGGGAAAAGAGCATTTAGCTGTGATAAAATGCATAATATTTAAAAAAACAAAGCTTGCAAATCATATTTTTTGCACTTACGACGTAGTCTTTTTGGTCACCTGGAAGGCTTGAATATTCATTTAAAGTAAACTGATTTTATGCCTTTTGTCATATTATGAAAGATGTAGAGTTTACTAGCAAGATATGTTCTGAGTCATTGTGGGGGGGAATTTAGGATTTTTATTGTTAAATAACTGAGTTTTATCCATAAATATTGAAGCTGGCTTAGTAGGATAATTCTGAGTTTGTTTATTTAAATTTCAGGTTTAAGATGACACTCGTTTTTCTTAAAGCCCAGTACAGATTTGCTGAAATACGTACAATCACGTTATGAAAAAAAATACTTATATAGACAACTAGATTATTTCTTTTGGCATTTATTGAGAGAATCGGAATTTGGGTAATATGATTTAAGGTTTTTTAAAACATAGATTAATTTGTCTCTGGGAGTATTTTATGATAGTCTACTAATTATAAACCTTACATACAATACATTGTGACAGAGAAAGTTAAAATAGTCTTCCACAGTGTTCTTGAAAGTTAAAAAAGACAAATCATTGGATTACCTTCTACTGGTAGAATGAGTAAGGAAACAAAAATTAGGACTGTCTGTGAATACTTAACATTTTCAAGGATCTCAGTCTGTAAATCTTTTTTCTAATCTCAGCTAATTTTAAATCCTTGATTGACTGTGCTGTAATGTTGAGTAGCAGGGAGTTAGTAACATTAACTTAATAAATGTCCTATTTGTATATTTTAGATAATAGATAGCCACTTTCCAGAAAACAAAACAAAACAAACAAGCCAAGAAGAAAGATTGAGAGTAATAAAAATTATGCTGATAATATTACTTCAACTAAACCTTGCCTAAATTTGAAACGTGGCCTTACTAGAACAACACAGAACAAAATATTTGTTTTGAAAATAAAATATTTATAACACTGCATTACTCTTTAAGCCTTAATTCAGCATTCTTCATTTATGGTGCATTAGGTATGGTATTAAAATGCATATTTCACATTAATGCATTTTTTAAAATACAGTGGTTGAGTGATACCAATATTTTATTTTTACAGATCACTGACAAGAGTGCCTGTAGACAAGAAAATGCGAAATGAAATAGAAGAAAATCAGAAGGTTTGTTTTTATTTATTCAAGTGGACATCTAAGTTACTATCATATTATTGCTTTTGGAAATTTTTAGTTGTGTAGCAATTTTCACAAGGTTTCTGTCAGAGATAAAGAGCTAGATATTCTTTTACTAATGAAATCTTTTTACTAACTACTTCAAATAAATCTACTAAATAAATAGCACTGAAATACTCAATTCAAATTTTTCACTTTCTGCTGTTCTTGGTACTTTTCCCCTTCCCTCTGTTGATTTTTACAGAATTAGACAAGGACAAACAATTTTTACAGAGCGTTGTGTTCAATCATAAATTGTCTGCTGTGAAAGCAGAATAGGTATCAGCTCATTTTTCTTTAGCTTTGGCGTTGAATCTAGGTGTGCTGCTTCTCTCATGGTCAGCACAGGCTGGCTTTGAGCTTTCCGCACTCTCGGAATCACGCGTGCAACTACACTGCGAGGTATTTTGAACATGGCACTTTGTGGGTTTATTTTCCTCCTTGATGCACTGCAGCTTTTGTGCCTTCTGTCACATGCGGAGTCATTGTTAATGTGGTTTGGACCGATCTGAGATGTATCCTGAGATGCCACTTTGCATTTGTTGAGTTCGTGACGTCTGTTGTATTTTCTGTCTCAGTTTAGAGTTTTGATGGAGTGTTAAAATTAATGTTAGCCACTGTGCTTTTAGGGCTAGTCACAATAAATGACACTCATAGCACTGTCCTTAATCTTGATCTTCAGAGCATATATTTTCATGTGGTGTTAAGACTGACCAACCACCCTAGTGAAAGGGTGCTTAACAGCACTCCCCTACTTTGAAACATTTCCATGTCTCATTTTGCTGTATATCCACCCAGACCTTTTCCTCTTGCTTTGCCAAGACCACTTTCTCCAAGAGAATGTCTTTGCAGTTTCTTCCATCTTCCAAACAGTGAAAGTGAACAAAGTCGTTGTTGCACTCTTGCATCTCTCTCATAAAAAGCTTGTCATCTTCATTGTAGCAAAAATTTCACATAAGTGTGTTAGAGCTCTCCACCACAAAAAACTAATGTAAGGCTTTCCAGTCTTTAGTATTTTCTGCCCAAGTAGTGACAAACTCAAGTGTTGCATCCTTGTAAATGGTTATGGAAACAATTGTACAGGGACTTTTTTGTCCATAGTGATTGCATGTGGGCCTGGTGAATTGAGAATATATGCCTCACCTTCTTGAGCCCTTCAGCTTTTCTGTGTGCAGGGTGCATGTTTGATTGTTGGGTTTTCACAGAGATCTTAGGGTGGGCTCAAAATTATGTAGGACTCACATTTCTTGCACTAGTGAGAAGTGCCATAGTTTTTTCTCAAGGGAGCAAATCCATATCTGCACCTTGCTTCATTGCTTTCCATACACCGCTGAGATACATGTTTAACTATATCCCTTCATTGTTGGGCTTATAGTCAGGATAAAGCAAAACAAAGCCCTGATGATCGTAGTTTCTCTGTAGTACTAGTATTGGTATCAGGATTAATTAAACAATCTGGACATCCATAAGTCCATGGGTCCTGATGGGATGCACCCGCGGTGCTGAGGGAGCTGGTGGAGGTCATTGCTAGGCTGCTCTCCATCATCTTTGGTAAGTTGTGAGGAGCAGGAGAGGTACCTGAGGACCTGAGGAAAGCAAATGTCACTCCAGTATTCAAAAAGGCAAGGAGGACCTGAGTAACTATAGACCAGTCAGCCTCACTTCCATCCCTGGAAAGGTGATGGAACAACTTATCCTTGGTGCTGTCTCTAGGCATATCAAGGGTAAGAG